>CAUJNA010000033.1:202500-217500 GCA_963377175.1 Effrenium voratum | reverse complement strand
GGTTCATGAGGGCGATTTTTTCGGAAAGCAGCCAGCTTTTTCGTCTTTTTCCGCGAAGGTGGAGTGCTGTCCCGTGCCTGCCAGGCAAATCCAGATGAGCCCATGGGGTCTTCCCCCGAGGGCCCGGGGCCCAGGCATCCCCAAGAAGCTTGCTGCTGCTGGGAATGTATAACTGCGGATATCCGCCTTCTCAATTCTTGAGGCATGGCTCTGGGTTCACCATTTTAGTACCGAGTTTTGATTGTGGCTCACGTGGGTGTGGCTCAAAATTGAGCAGTAGGGGATACGCAGGTTTTGGTCCATGTTTCCGCTTACCAGGGTTCCATTTTGGTACCGTGTTTTTAAGCCACAGCCACATGACGCATGTCCAGGGGCAGGGGCTTAATTCAGGTGAGGACAAGGACTTCATGCCCGATGCGGCCTGGACTTGATTGCATCCGCAATTTATCTTGGTGGCTTCCAGCCATCCGGCTCAACTAAGGCGGTTTTTTAGGGTTTTTCCCACTAAAAGTTATTCACTTTTAGCAGGGGATCTGGGGACAGCCCAGTTCTTGGATGCCAGAATGCTCTTGGAGTCTTGGAAATCGAAAGGCATCTCAAAAAGAGGGCAACTCGTGTAGTCCTCAAACCTTGAACACAAGTTGCCGATTTTGCCTTCCATCAAGAGCCGTGGCCAGGCACCCAACGAGCCTGAGCCAGACGCCATGGAGGAGGCAGTGCAACAAATCCTCCGCCTCTGAAGCTGCCGCTGCTGTTGCCTTTAGGGCCGCTACCATGAGCTTTGTCCACCGGTATGATCATTGGTGTCAGCATTTGCTCAGGGTTGCCTTTTGCACGGCTCCAGGAACGAGCGGTCATGCGCTTGCGCAGGTCGAGGATGTTCCAGTAGATGGAGAGGAAGCGGATGCCAGGGCCGTATTAGAGTCAGTGCAAGGTGTCAGCGGGGCGCTGGCAGCTTGAGGCGCAAGAGATAGAGGGAGATGCAGGAGAGGAGGCAGAGAAGGCGGGGAATGCGGCTGCAAGCGCCTGGACGCATGCAGCCCGTGCCAAGACGCGCTAGAAACAAGTTGCAGGGCAAAGCTTTGTCCCACGAACTGTCTCAAAGCGCCGAGGTGGAAGACCACGTGAGATTTCTGAACTCCATGGGCAGTCTGAGTCAGGAGTGAAGGGCTTTTTGATGTTTTTCTTATTACATGCGTTGCAGGAGCTGCAAGTTGATCGAGTGGTGGAACCGCTGGTTGCGCTTGGCATTCACGAGGCCACACCTGAAGCTGCGGATGAAGTCTCACTGATGCCCTCACGTGGCCGTGGTCGTCAAAAATAGGGTAACCCCAAAACCACTTTCTAATGGAAGCAAGCACCAAAACCTGCGGTCCATATCCTGGTGGTTTCATTTTGACCCATACCCACGTCGTTTCTTCACTTTGCGCATCCGTCACCCGTCAAGGCCATGGAGATCCTGGCCCACTTGGAGGAGAAGGCGTCGGAGGCGCTTTCAAGACGCGAATGCCCTTGGAAGAAGCTGGGCTGTTGAAGGCTTCATCCTTAATCCTTACCTTAGGTGGCCGTGGGTCAACAGCAATGATACCATTTTGGGGTAGGTGCATCACCTGAGTCTATTTGAGTGGGGATTGGGATGTGTAGTGGGGGTACCGGGGTTTTGACCCATAGCCATGTTACAGGGGTCGGCCTTTGTAGTGGCTTCTCTATGGGGATTATGGATTAGGATTGGCCAACCCTCAACAAACTTGCCGAAACCTTTTTACAGTCCTGCTCTTGCCGTAGCATGCGGCGCGTTGCTCGGGAAGGTACGGTTTGGTTCATGCGAGGCTTGCAGGGAACGAGAGGATTCGTCAGATCAAGGATGCCCATGAAAAGAACTGGGCAGATACCCAATGTGCTTATTCAGGGCTCCTTAAAAGATACATTTTGCAACCATTTGAAACATTTCAACACTAAAATAAAGGGAAATCACCATTTACAAGTTGCAGTTCAGGTGTATAATGTAAGGATCCCTGTTATTTTCTGCGTGGTTTCCCTCTCGTGGGATTGCGCATGTTCCACCGCGCAAGGTGCGCGACCCCACCGCTTACGTGCTATCCGCGGCGCGGCAGCGGGGGAAGCGTGCACGGCTGAGATGGGAAGCATATGGAAGCAGTAGGGGGTGCATCCTATTTTGACGGAGAAGGCATGAGACTAAGAACAAGGTCAGGAACTGATTGCTGGGGGTCGGTGAAATAGGTGTGTCATTCAGCGCCGCGCAGTGGCTCAGCCTCAATTCATTTGCAAACTTTACCCCTTGGTGCGACTGACGCGACCTTCAGTGCATGGCTACATGCCAGAGCCAAGCTCTGCAAGCAGTCAGCTCTTCGCACTCACCCGCGCCCCGGCAAAAAAAAAAAGACCAATGGGGCGCATGGAACGTATGGAACGCAGCCTTGCAGAACTTGGAGTGATGGGCCGCACCTCTGTGGCCGAGGTGAGATACAGCGGACTCAGAGCTGGCAGCTGGCCGCGGATTTTTTGCGCTGCACGCCGGATACGGTCGCCTTTGGTGTGGGCGTGGAGGCATCGGCCGGTGCGCAACAGTGGCGCGCAGCGCTGGGTGCCGTGGCAGCACCGGGGCGGACATCTGGGGAGTTGGCTGTAGAGAATGGGAAGTCCGTGGGTCAAACTCCTTGAAGGCAGAAATGCTGCGAAGCGTTTGAGTGACCCGTTTTTTTTGTGAGTTCCAGCGGCCTTGGCGCAGGCTTGGTGCGCGCCGCCTGGCACGCGCGACTCCATGACATGGCGATGATGCGCGCCGCGGCCAAGGCCTGTGGCGCTCGCTGGCAGGCCGCTTGCGGCTTGCTGGTCCAGGATGGCATTTGCAGCTCGGTCCTGGCGGCCTGCGCGGAGGCTGCGGCGTGGCAGGCGGCGCTGAAGTTGAGAGGAAGTTCCGCAGACGTTGTGGAAGAGAATGTGGCGATCCATGCCATGGCCAAAGGCAAGCAGTGGCTCAAGGCACTGGAGATTTACAAGTCGCTGGAGCTTGGCTCGCTGCGGCCCACCGTGGTGACCTACGGTGCGGCCATCAATGCCTGCGCTGTGGCGGCCTGTTGGCCTTGGGCGTTGGAGCTGCTGGCAACGTGCTCTGCCCACCTCGGCCTCACGGCAATTGCGTGCAATGCTGCCATCAGTGCCTGTGCCAGGGCTGACAAGTGGCAGGCGGCCTTAGGGGTCTTTGAGCTTGTGCCGCCTGGCACGGCCACCTTGGTGACCTTCAACGCTGCACTTGATGCGTGCAGCAAAGGTGGCCACTGGCAACAGTCCATACAACTCCTGGCACGGCTGTCAGGTGCTTTGCAGCCCAGTATGGTCACCTTCACCTCCGCGATTCAAGCATGTGAAAGGGCGTCAACGTGGCCGCAAGCGTTGCAGCTGCTGAGCCTGATGGTTGCCAACGGTGTGGAACGGAGTGTGCCGGTATGCACTGCTGCCATTGGAGCATGCTCCAAAGCCATGAAGTGGCAGCTCGCCCTGCACTTGGTAAGAAGCCTTGAACGCGGCAGGTTAGCAGCTTCCGTGACGACTTACTTGACAGCCATGGACTCCTTGACCGCGAAGCTTCTGTGGGAAAGGTCCTTGGCGCTTTGTGAGCAGTTGCCCTCTCCGTTCAACACCAAGCCACTGGACGCAGTTGCCACCGCAGCGGCACGCGCCGAAGCATGGGCCACCACACTCGCCCTGCTCCCCTCGGACACCTCCCTCGCGCTTCGTGGCTGCCGCCGTTGGGCGGTCCAGCTGCAGCTGGCATCCGAGAGCAGCAGCGTGTCACGGCAGCCCTGGGCCAGGCAGCTGGCTGTGCTGCCACGTGAAGACCTGAGCCCCATGAGAGCTGGGACCTTGGTGGCCGCCGTGGCCCGGCAAGCGCTGTGGCGGCGCAGCGTTGCAGTGCACGAGAAGATCCAAGCCTGGGGCGTGCAGCCGGATGCCTTCATGTCTGCCTGCGTGCTCGCAGCCATGAAGACGAGGCCAGCCTGGCAGCCGAGTCTGGAGCATCTCCAGGCCAACTTTGCACTGCAGGATGCTTACAGAAATGTATTTGAGAAGCTGGCAGCCCGCGGCTACTGGCAAATGGCTGCAAGCGCGTTGTCGGAGATGAGGCAGGTCGACATGCAACCAAGCTCAGTCTCTTGGAGCCAGTGTGCAAGTGCATGTGAGAAGCGCCATGTGTGGGAGCGTTCTTGCGGCTTCTTCTCACACGCTGGAAAGACGGGCAGCCTGTCGGGCATGTACAACTCGGTCATGAGTGCCTGTGAGAAGTCCTTTCAATGGCCAGAAGCTGTGGACCTTCTGACTGAGATGAGGGTGTGCCAGGACACCAGGGATTTTGTCATTTTGCTCCAACATTGCCACTAAGAACGTGTCCTTTCAGCATTTGTGTTTCGCCGTTTCTAGCAGTGCCAGGTTGAGCCGGGAATAATCAACTACTGTACTGGCATCAGTGCCTGTGACCGCGGTGAGCATCGAGACTTGGGGATCGCCTTGCTTTGGGACTCTCAGCACTTGGCACAGACGGCCTCTGCGCTGCCCTGGGCTCTGGCGCGTTTGGGCGTACGTGACCTGGCTTGGCTGCGGCTCGCTGGCCTGGAGCTTGGTCGCATTCGCTGGGCCTCGGAGACTTGCCGGGAGTTAGCCAACGTGGCCTGGGCGCTGGGTGTGCTCGGCGTGCGATGTGACGCCTCCTCGGGCGTTGCGGTGGAAGCGGCGCGCAGACTGCGGGACTTCCAGCTGGAAGACTTGGTGAACCTGGCCTGGGGCATGGCAGCCACGGGCACCCCGGGCCCTGACACGGAAGGGAGGGTCCTTGAGGTCCTGAAGGGTTTGCAGCTGGAGATGATGCGGAGAGCCTCTCGGGTGCAAAGGGCTGGAAGGATGGACGAGGCGCATGTGGAGGCGCTCCTCGGCATCACCTGGGCTTGCAACTTGGCAGGGCTGCTGCGAGCAGACTTTGCCGGAGCTGCTTGGGAATACTGCCGTGCCTTTGGCGCCCGTCTGGACGGCCCAGTTTTTGGCACCACGCTTGCGGCACTTTCCATGGAAGTGACCAAGCCGTATCCAAGGGTGGAGCTGCGTTTGCCCGACCGATTGGTTCTGTTCAAGCCAGCAGGTTGGGAAGTTTTCGGCGGGAGCTTTCCCCTCCAGCTACATGACTTCTTGCGCAGCGTGGTCAACTCCGCCATCCTGGGCGACCCAAAACGCCGTCACGGCTTCTTGCACCGTTTGGACGTGCCCACGTCAGGGTTGATCCTGGCCGCCTGCACATACAGCGCGCCTTTCCAGGAGATATCAAAATTACCGTCAAGCAGATTTAGATGAACGTTTCTATGCGCACATTGTGTTCTTTGTTTTCTTTAAACAATGCAAAAATACACACACACATATATATATATATATATATATATATGGGTCTGTTTTTTTTTTTTTTTTACCGTGTCAGTTCTTTAGTCTTCGTGGGAGGTGGGGCTTGGGCGAGCCATACCCCCGAATCATACCCCGAATCATACCCCCGATTCATACTCCGATTCATACCCCCGAAGAAATCTAAAAAGGAGTTCAAGAACTGCTGACCTTGCAAGCCTGCTTGAAGGCCTTAGCTAAGGGTATGCAAGTAGGGCCTGTCCTGCGGGCAACGCAATAAACTGTCTGTCCCAAGCAGCTGGCGTTTAGGGTAAAAGCTACAGGTTAGCTCACAGTTCGTCACGCGCCAGCTGACAGTTTGTATGGCGACGCACGCGTAATTGCATTTCAAAAGCGCGCAGGCTCGCACGAGCTGCTTGCTGTTTATCCCAAGTGCGCTTTCGCTGCTGCGTCAAGCGGTGGACTTGCGCGCTCGGCCTTGGTACGCGTACTGCCGCTCAGGCGCAGGTCGAAAAATGACCAAGAAGGCTTGAAAACTCTGTGACGGACATCTCGCCCCTGCTGCTACGTGGTTGGGAGTTTGACCACTAACCAAGCCTTTCCGGATTTTGCGCGGGTTGACACGCTCTGCTTCATAGCTTCACATGGCGCGGGCCTGTTCCAAGTGTAAGGGTGCTGCCGCTTGCAGCAGCCCCGCATGATTGCAAGCTTTCTTAGCCATGCTCGCTTTGCGTTTTTTCCGATAGCAAAAATCTTCCCCGCGATTCATACCCCCGAGTCATACCCGATTCATACCCCGAGTCATACCCTTTCGCAGCCATCTGCAACCAAGAGCCTCTCGCGCTCTGGGCGCAATTGTGACGCGGCAACGTGCGCCTACCACACTCTACCACTGTGTCAGTTTTGCGCAGCGGTTCCCCTGCGTAGAAATCCACACTCAGGACCCCCCAAAAGCAAGCCAGAGACAGGGAAACACGGCGCACCACCTGTGAGACGCCCACTAGCCTCTGCGAGGCTGCCGTTTGAGGATGTTACGCTGTCTTGCCCTTACGCTGGTTCCTGACTGGTGCGGGTGGCGGGCCTGACTGGGCAGCGGCGCTTCCCCTTAAGCAACGCTTGCTTGGGTCTGTGAGCACGCGGGTCGCTTGAACTCCAAGTGGAGGTGGCAATGACGTTCGCCGCAGACAGTGGCTCTGCGCCTTCCACCAAGCGCAGCAGCTTTCGCACACCCACTCACGCAGAGTGGCAGCTGTCTAGTTCAGGCCACTCACAAGCGCCCCAGGCTGGCTTGTAGCAACTAAGCGGTCCAAATTATCACGGCTATCCAGTTGCCAGCTCACGGAAGCTTTGCAGTGTCCAAAGCCACAAAGCAAGAGTTCAGAGGCGCGCGAGCCATACCCCGAATCATACCCCCGAGCCATACCCCGAACCATACCTGCGATTCATACCCCTTATACCAACCTCCCGGCACGGCCACGTGAAAAAAACACATACCCATATATATATATATATGTATATGTTGGTATTGGGGGGGGGGTCCTACCATATATATATATGTATTTATTGTTTTGGAAAACCATAGATGACTCACCAACAACGATACCCCTTCTAAAAGGAGCATTTCCTGGAGTCATCAACCCCCACTTTGAGGGGACACCAATTGTTATGTCCATGCCATTGGGAAGTATGCCGAAAATAAGTGGCATCAAAAACCTTTTTGACCGCGTAGTGATGCGTAGTGTCAAGACTTGACTTGGAAAACGACGGTGGGCGCAGTAGTTTGTTGCGAAATGCCAGGGCTGGAAACCGATTGGTGGCTCATTAAGGCCTGGTCTTTATCGCCCCCTGCAGTAAGTTTTGTGTGTTGGTTTGCTTTCACTTCATGCATGAGCTGGCCTTGGCTACACATTTAAATGTCGCAAGTGCTGAAGGTTGTTGACAAATGTAGCCATCGTCGGGCTAGAAGATAGAAGTTGAATGGGCACCGACGGAGCAACATGCTACGTTTTTGCCACCTCCAGCCTAGCGACATTGTTTTAGTTTTCATCTTCAAAGCTTTTCTTTTTTGACGGCCAGCTCTGTTTTTCTTGGTTCAGGGCTGGCCCTGCTTTGCAAAGGGCAAGTGAGCAACGGAGCTTGGGAGCTTTGTGCAAATCGAGGCCTTCTACGACCTCCAGTTTCAGCTCCAGTCGGGGCAGATTCAGCGGGACTATGTCGTCCTTTGCCACGGCCTGGCCACGCGCCGCGAAAGCATCACCGCGCGTTTGTCGTGGCGCGGAAACGAGCCGACCTGCGCCGGTGGTCAAGGCAAGCCATCGGCTTCCAAAGCAAAGGCGGGCTCTGGCACCCAAGCACGAAACAAGCATTGCTTGAATCAGCTTTCCCCTTTACCCTCAGGGGTTCAAATCCCCAAGCCACCAATGCAAACCACCCATCAAGCGGTACCTGATTCAATGCATCAAACACTTGGGTGACAGGGGCAGTCCACCAAAGTGATCCGAGCTAGTCTCGGCTGTCCGCATTTCTCAAGACCCCACTTTGCTCAATTGGAGTGAGTGGAGCCCAATTTTTGTGACATGAGTTGGTTACTTGCTGGTGCTCAGTAGGGAATGTTGCAAGGAACCCAGGGATTCCCTTAAAGGAACTCACCAGTTGGAAAAACTGCTGGTCATTCCCTTTCTCATTCCCTGAGCACCAGCCGCCCCGGGGTTATCCACGCTGTGGAGGTTGTGGCGCATGGAGTCGGCTCCAAGGCAGAGGCAGTGAGTTTGGTGCTGGTGCGGATCGTCACCGGTCGAAGGCACCAGATCCGCAGCCACTTCTCTTTCATCGGGCACCCCGTGTATTGCGAGCCTTGGCACTTGTTCTTGGCATCTGTTCTTGGCATGCGTTGGGGGGGGGGGGTGTGGGCGTCTGGAAGAAAATAAGTTTCTTTTTGCCACCGTACTCAGATGTGTAAAGGATCCGTACTATGGCTCGGACGCAACCTACCTGGCAGATGCCAGCTTCGTTGCACGGAATTTCCTGCACCGCTACCGCCTCAGCTTCTTGGCCGAAGAGTTGCACGAGGTCACAGATCCCCTTGCAGGCGAGGGTCAAAGGATTTCATGTGTTTCGAGGGTACCCCTGTTTTGGTGGTTTTGAAGGCACACCAAAAGGAAAACCACAATTTTGGGGGTCCAACCTTACAAAAGACACACCAGAAACACCTTTGGATTTTGGCGCCCTGAGATGATTTGGCATCGCCGCTCTTTCATGTGCAAGCAAAAGGCTCTGAGTCTCGAAAGGCGCTCAGTGATTGGTCAAGTGGATGTGTGTCAGACTGGGGTCAGCAGGCGCTGGAAAAGTGATCGAGCCGCGCGGAGGTGCAGGCAGGTAAGAGTCAGGTAGGTTTTGCTCATGCCAAGCAGATGTAAGCTGCTGTTTTTTTTGCGAATGCTGTTTCTGATCTTTGAGAGGAGGAGCACGCATGTTTGGAATGCAGCGGCGCCATATGTCTCGCAGAATCTGGGGCCAAGGAAATTTCAGTTTTTCACCCAAGGCTAGCAGGCCACAAACATGGCTTGGCAATTGTGTGTTTTTTTTTTGGCTGGGTGCTCTGCTTCAAGGACAGCTTTTCAAAGCGTGTTTCGATTTTGAACACGCTTTCCAGCATTCCAATCTCCCAACCCACTTATTTGGAGCTTAGATCTGTTTATTATTCTGGCACCCTTTACTGACCAAGTAGAAAATTGTTTCACATCCCCAGTGCCTGTGCATATGATCCTCTGCTGAACTGCTGCCGTCTGCTTGTTGAACACACCGAGGTAGGCCACCAGCAGCGGCAAAGGCTGGGGTAGTGTTGAGCCGGTCTGGGCTTTAAGTTTCTTCAAGTGAGATACGAAAGGGCACTTTAGCTACAATTCCCCTTCTTTGGTCGAATGCACTTGCGCAGCGCAGCAGCCATCCAGGCACGTCGACAGCCGGGGAGAACAGTGGCGAAGACACATCTGAAGGCCAGGTGGGCAAAAATGCGAGTAGCATTTGGAAGTTAGATCATGTTATCCATGACCGCAACACCGCCACCCAGCAGCCTAGCAGCCCAGCAGCCTAGCAGCCCAGCAGCCTATGCCCAGCAGCCTAGCAGCCCAGCCCAGTAGCCCAGCAGCCCACAGGACGCTCTGCCACCCCTGCCACTCCTCCGACCATTCCAGGACAGAAGAAGCAACTTCGACCCTGCCATGGTGGACAAGGTTGGGCAGCAGCAGCTGGCGGCCCTTGTCATGAACATGCGGCCACTTGGTTTGCCCCGAGGTCAGGAAGAGGATATCTTGGCTGAACGACAAAGCAGGCCCTTGCCTCAAAAATGCGAGGCAAGGGTGCAGGTTTAGATAGCTGAAAGACCTGAAGGCTTGAGCGACCAGCTCAGCTACGAGAAGGTTGGAGAGCTCCTGCTTAGATCTGGGCCCATCGGTGAGGCGGGGAGGAAAGGGGCGTGGGATTTGGCTCGCCCGTTGGGTGCGGGGGTCGTCAGGTGGTTTTTGGGCATTGCATTTTCTTCTCCTCCGGGTTTGGCATGGCCATGTCGACGGCACATGGCGAAGGTCATGAAAATATTGAAGACCCTCGAGGAGAATGCTGCGGAGGCTCGAGGGAGTCAGCGGCGCTGAGCCAGTCGCATAGAGATCGCAGCTCATCAGCTGGTTTAGAAGGCCAACAGCCCCTCCCCAATTCAGTGGCTTGCGCGATGCATGTGGCTGTCCGTGGAGCAACCTGCCAGGTGCGCAACCCGAATGGATACGTCGCAACAGCCGCAAGACGCAGGGCGCCTGGAATTCCATGAGGCCGAGAAAACTGACACATCGCACATGCAAGAAGAGGCCTCTCGGGTGGTTTTTGACCCAGGTCTTCAAGAGGAAGGCGTCGCCCCCGAGCCAAAGAGTTCCGTGCCCCCTCGAGTCAGAGAGGACAAGGCCTGCCACCTCCGCGGGCGGGGAAGATTCTGGCCAGTGAGAAGCTCGCGCGCGCGTGGATGGAGACGTGCACACGCACATACACACAAACGGAGCGAGCGCTTCCGCGATGCAAATACGACCTGGCTTCCAGAGCTGTGCTTGCCAGCATTTCGACAACGGAAAAAGGGGGGATTGGCGTCATGTTTTCTTCCTGGTGCGCTTGCTGCAGGACATGCAGGACTTCAGGCACGAGCCCTTGGACAAGCAGCTGGAGGCCACAAGAGACGAGCCCTGGCCGGTGTTCGCGGGCCGGTGGTGCCCCGAAAAATTCGTTGCAGGCGCACATCATGTGGTTGAACCGCGAGGCACGATTTCTCGTCGGTTCTTTTGAACCGCCGTCCAGCACCTTAGCAGCTCCGTACGCTTGGGCTCTTGGCTTAATCAGCTGAGTCAAGCTGAGCCAACCGATCCATGCCCGCAGCCGACATGACATTGCACAAGGCCCTGCATGTCCCAGCCAAGCTGGACTTGGTTTGTTGCCCCACCAAAAATGCCCAGCCAGACATGAACGCACAGACACGGGGTGGTGCATTGCCCCGCTACGTTTAGCATGGGGTGGCGCACACTGTCAGCTGCAGCAGCCTTTTCCTTGGCACCTTGGCCAATTGCATCAGCTGAGCCAGCAGGATCCATCGAGGTTGCCTCCAGGCCTCAAGCTCGAGATTTTCTTACCTTTGCGGGGGCACCAACTGGGATACCATGGCTTTTTGTTCAGGCGTTCTCTTGGCAGGCGTGGGCAATATCGGGGACACAGGGTTCTTGCTTTGATCTTTGCCAGCCATCACCCAGCCTGAGGCTTGCCAGCAGTCCGCCGCCGAGTTCATAGAGCAGGAGGTCTGCATGAAGCATCACCCCTAACGATTGGGACGGAGGGAATTGAGGCTTCTTCCACGGAAGCAGCAGGCGTTTTGGCTAGGCAAGGCTCCCTTGGGGATGGAATGGGAGTTAGCCAAAAAGAATTGTGCTGAGTTTCAGTCAAGCGTGTTTCTCAGTCGGTGCCCTGTGAACGAATGCGTTGTCCAGGCACTGCTTTCGGACAAGGCATGAGCCCCTGATGGTTACAGGTAGGGCCCAGAAGTGAAATGAATGCAGTCTCCATGAGTGCTGCGGAAACCACCACACAGCATCCCTCGAGCATGCAACGACGTTTCACAGTGTTTCGCATGGCGAAGTTACAAGGGTGGCTTGCTGTTTTGTTCAGATAAGGCTGATCACGGCAGGGGCTTCCACTTGGAGCTTCGCATGTCAGGCGACGTTTTGGGATGCGCACTGGTGGTGGCTGCGGGAGATAATGTTTGCTGGCGGGCTCTTGTCCACGCTGGCGGATGCTTGGTGGCATGTAACGTTTCTTTGCAAGAGCGCTTGATGATTTTGCTCATGGCATTCCATGGCAGGGCATCATTTTCCGTGCGCGTGTGGGTGTGTCTCTGCGTTTGTGTGTCTCCGTGTCTCTGTGTCTCTGTGCGTGCGCATGCGCGCACGCCTGTCAGCAAGCAATTGCCCATCATTGCATACGGAGCGGAGCACTGGCTGCAAGTCTTCAAGTCCATGAGGAATTAGGAAGCAATTAGGGCAGCTGGCCGTGCTCAACCAGCACCATTCCATGACAGGTGTTGCAGATTGTGGAAGCAAATGGTGGAATATGCTGGAATGCTGCAAGCAATCCAGAGACAGAGAGAGAGAGAGAGATGAGGGTTGGAGGCGATCATTTTTTGCAGCTTTGCTGGTCCTGAGCCTGAACGTCACCACAACAAGGCAGGCCAAATGAGTCTGGTGGTACTGGTGGACGTGAAGGGCCTAAAAAAGGTTGGGACACATTGATCGACACCAATCGCCGTTTGTGTTGTCAGGAGGATGATGAACCAGTCGCACCCTGTCAGACAGTCAGACCTGCCGTTCCCTTCTTTGCAAGTCTGCCAGAGTCGCCCCAGACGAACATGAAAAGATCCTTGGCATCCCAAGCTCGCTTTGCTTGGACTGAATCTTGCTGGTGCTCAGCAGGGGATGAGAGAATGAACCCAGGGATTCCCTTAAAGGAAACCACCAGTGGGATGAAATTTATACGGGGCATTCCATTTCTCATTCCCTACCTATCGCACCAAGGAATGCAGGGGATGTTTTTTTTTTTTTCCGCCTCCGACGCCGAGGCACGGCCGCCAGTTCGCGCGCGCACTGAGCCGCGCGTGCCTTTGGATCATCTTAGCCTACGGTGTGAGAAGCAGGTCGATGCCTTCGGTTTTGCAAAAGAATCGGCAGTTTGTATTTCATTCGCCTAGTGAGCCAGGTTGCAATAGCTTCACCGACTCAGGAGATGGGCGCAGAAGATGAGCCCCTGAGAAAGCGCAGGTGAGTTGCAGGCTGGCTTGGCTTAAGCCAGGCCAGGCCTGTCGCTGTACATAGGACCTAGCCCAGCCAAGTGGCTAGCATTGGGATTTCTGATTCGTTGCTGAGTGGATTCCAGGCAAGGTTTCGGAAAGCCATCTTAGTTTATGCGGCTGTAAAAAGAATATTGAAGCGTGGGTCGACCAATGTGAGCTGCTTCTTGCGGCACCTTTTGGAGGTGCAGCTGAATGGTCAGCTGGATTATGACCAGGTGGGAAGTGAGAGTTCGTGTTGCCTGGGGTGTGGGGGGAGGGGCAGGGAGCCCTTATGAAGCCCTTTGCTCCCTCCCTCCCTCCCCCTCCCTCCCTCCCTCCCCCTCCTCCTCCCTCCCTCCCTCCCTCCCTCCCTCCCCCCTCCCTCCCTCCCTCCCTCCCTCCCTCCCTCCCTCCCTCCCTCCCTCCCCAGCCCATTGCAGGTGGCCCGGCCGCTGCTCAACTTGGACCCCGCGGCAGCCGGGGAAATCCTCAGGCACCAGCGCCTGCCTTTGAGCCCTGCCGTGCTCTGCTTTTGCCTCCCAGGCGATTGGAAGAACACGCAAAAGAGGCCACAGCAAACTTCCTTTGGCTGGCATGCGCTGCGGGATGAGTCTTTTTTGAGTTGTTGATATAGCTTGCTTGCTACGCCCCACCGCGCACAGCGTGCGCTGGCTGCATTGCTGGAAGGTCCGCGACCCCAACGGATACGTGTTGAGCGCAGTACGCTGCTCAGAGCTGGGCACAGAGGTGCACAAAGCATGGGGGTCCGGTCAAAATGAAAACCACCAAAAAACCGCAGGTTTTAGTCCTTGGTTCCATTTAATGACCAGGGTTGCATTTTGGGTACCTATTTTTGACCCACAGCCAGATGTTCCGGCTTCCTTTGTGAAAGGAGGATATCAATTCTGCAATTGTTGAACGCGACATGGCATCCATCCTTCCATCGTTAGCAGTGCAAGGCGCAGCGCGCAGGCGGCAAAGGTGGGGGCAAAGGACCACCCCGATTGAAGGTGCCACCCTTGAGGGAGTCCTTGCGAGAGATAGAAGACAAAGCAGCGTGAAGGGCTTCTCCAAGGGCAATTGCGCTGTCAGGTGCCAGAACCTCCCTTGCTGCAAGCTCAGACTTTGAATCTCTCGTTTTTTTCGCGTTTTCCCCCCCCCCCCCCCCCGTGGCCGTGAAATGGCGGCCCCACGAAATCAGCTCCAAGGGCCCCCCGAGCACCACCCAGTGCCTGGAACTCAGAAAGATGCGGCCGCCTTGTGCAAGTCGCATCCGGCATGCGGCTTTGGGCCAGGCGGAAGACGAGAAGATTGCGCGGCGCGTGAGCTGGTCTGGGTCTTGAGTCCTTGCAAGACCGCTCCGCGTGTTTGTGACACAGCAACTTTGCCGTTGAAGGCTGAACCAGCACATCAAGCTGCCAGCTCCCTTGGACTTTGCAGATGCCTCAGTACTTTCTGCCAGGCGAAATGTTCAACCTTCCGCCCTGAGAGCCGGGGATGACCCGCTGCCAGGATCGGCTGGCCTCTTCCTTCCGCAAGATCGGGTCTATCGCTCAGCCCGCGGCAACGTTTCCCCGCCCCACTTGGACCCCTGAGGTACTACCCATCCCTGGAGGTTCTGAATAACCTGGAGGAGCGCCCCACGCCCCGCGGAAAAAAGTGCCGCCCCTTTGCCTCGTGCAGGAGCACGCCGACACGGTGCGGGACCCCACGGCCTACGTCATCGCGGGCATCCGAAAGGTAGCTGATGGAGAGGGCGCAGGCGCGCAGCGCCTCTGATAGCCCAGTGCTGCGGGGGGATTGGCTTCCGAACATGGCGGGTTTGTTCTCACGCCGGCAAACATGGCCATGGGTCAAAATCCCGTACCTTGTGTGAGCATCCCAATCCCCACTAAAATTGACGGAAATGGGCGGTGCGCCTACCCCAAAATGGTAAATGGTTTTGACCCACAGCCACGTCAATAGTTGTGAGTCTGGGAGGGCGTTGTATTCGCTCAATTCGCTCTGACCGGTTCCAGGAATGCCAGCCCCAAGTGGCGTGCCGGGCACTTGAGACTCCTGTGGCTAAGACGCGGGCATGCCTTGTGCATGTGTCATGTCTTGCAGAGTGATCTGGCCATGGTTCAAAACCAATGGTACCATTTTGGGATAGGTGCACCACCCAGTTTAGTCTATTTTAGTGGGGATTGGGATGTTCACTGGGGGTAGGGGGGTTTGACCCATGGCCATTTCTTTGCTTGCTGGCG
>CAUJNA010000033.1:135000-197500 GCA_963377175.1 Effrenium voratum | reverse complement strand
TGGATTGCCAGGTCGCAGGGGCGGGCCTTCGGGGCATTCGGAGGAGAAGCTGCAGCGCCGCGTAGAGCCTGGTGGCCCAACATGGCTGGAGGTCCTTGGTTGTCGGGAAGCTTTGCATAGGGAGGCTTCACGCCACAGGCCTTTCTCACCAGAAGTGCTGAGCCAAAATTCTTGGCCCCGGCATGCTGAGGTGGCTGAACAAGAACGTGTGCAGCGGCGAGCCTTTGTTTGCTGACCGAGCCACGGCCTTGAGTCTGAACTGGTTGTCGGTGTCCGGGGCTTGATGCTTGACATTGCCGCGATTTTTTAGCTGAAGGGGGTGAGATCAAGGCCTCATGGATAGCAAGCCAGCAGAGCAACACAGGCTTGGCCAGAGCAATACTTAAACCAAAAACATCCTGACATACAAACCACATTCACGACACAGAGCAGAAGGAGGCCCACCCAAATCAATCGGTTGAGTAAGCCCACGCCAGCCGTGAAACATGCACCGCGCAGCTGTTAAGCATCACACACCTTGCAGTACATGTGCTCAGCATGGCCGGAGAGTGCTGCTCGGAGGGCTATGGGCGCGTCCACGAAGGCAAGCTTGTCATCGCTTGGCACGAGCTCTGCTTCCTTCGAAGTTCGACAGGTGTCCGTTCCGGGTCTTCCGCCGCTGGCGCCCAAACAGCCGGCACCCTGGTCCCGGGGAGCGTGATCGATCGTTGCTGACATTTGGCCGTGGCTCAACAAACCCGGCACCCAAAATGGGTTGCCCTGCTAAGTGGAAACATGGACCAAAACCTGCGTAACCCCCACCTGTGCAAATTTTGAGCCACGCCCAGTTGGTAGCAATGGATTCTGACGGACTTGCGGCTGCATGACGCAGTGCATTACATGTGCTCGCAGTCTCCACACATGAGGTCAGGCTCCCCACAGCTACAGGCGGGCGCCATGTTGTGAGAAGCGCTGGCAGTTGGCCACCGCAAAAGTTGGCGGTGAAAGCTTTGCGCTTGATCAGGGCTCCTTAAAATATCCATTTTGCAGCCATTTGAAGCATGGCTTTTTCCAGCAAGATAAAGGGAAGCCACCATTTACAAGGCAATGCTCAGGTGTATAATGCAAGGATCCCTGTTGATTGATTTCCTTTGCGCTTGTCGCCGCCTTTGCAGGGGCGGTGCAGCGAGAGTGTGGCTTGGCGGCAAGTCAACATGGCTGTGGTTGTCAAAACCGATGGGATCCCATTTTGGGGTAGGTGAATTCACCACCCATTTTAGAACCTATTTTAGTGGGGGTTGGGATGTTCACTGGGGGTACGATTTGGCTTTTGACCATGGCCACATAGACCTTGCCCCACGAGCCGCCGCGGCGGACATTTTGGCAGGTCGCCGCGCGTGCAAGCACACGCTCCTCCAGCACACGCTCCGCCAGCACGCGCGCGAGCGAAAGCCAACCTTCCAGCGGCTCCAGCCAACGCCGCTCCCCGGCAGAAATTTCAGGGCTTCCCCGTCCCCCAACTGAAAAAAATGGGGGCAAACCCTTGCCAGAGCGAAGCGGCATGTGAATTTTGGGGGTTTGCATTTCACACCCTTTTTCCACAGCCGTTCATTGAATCGAACATGTGAACATATTCAACTATGAGCACCAGCGGTATACACATGAAATGTGCAATCAGATAGGGCAGCTTGAGCTTGAGGCAAAAAAACAAAAAAAACATGTCAAGTTTCGTAAGTCCTTGTTTGGAACCTGTACCGAATTGCTGCCGGCTTGTTGCCTCAAAATTCTGGCATCCGAGCATCAGAGGTGCTGCCAGTCTCCCCCCACGAGCTGAATCCGACAGCCGGGCACTGCGCCACTTGGCATTGCCCATGCCAGTGACGCAGCCGACCTGACATCCAGCATGCGGACTCAATGACTTAGGCTATGTCATCCAGTTTGGCAACAATTCAGGCACCTGGCATTTTCGTAGAGGGTCAAGCCGGTGGGAGCACTGTTACTGAGTTGGCAGTGGCTCAAACAAATGGCACCTAAGACTAAGCCTGCGAAACTATAGCTCTTGAATTTTCTGAGCCACACCAAAAAAATCGCCACACCCAAAAAGGTGGCCACACCCAAAAAAATAGCCACACCCAGAAACCTAGCGTCATGAGGCAGCCCAGAAAGGGGTCGTTTGTCGGCGACGCGCGCCTGCGGTCCGCAGGGCTCCTGCGGCAGCTCCTGCGCAGCCGCAGCAACTGGGCCCCTGCTCCCGGCGACCCGGGCTCAGCCGCAGGTGGCGGGTCCTACCAGGCGCGAAGCGCGAAGCGCGACCGAGAGGCTTTTGGTGCTCTTTGAGGGTGCCACACATGTGGGGGTTGATCAGAAGGTCCCTTACATGGGGCCTTTTGGAAAGCCACCAATATGACTGTCACCATGGAAATGGGGAAAGTTGGTCATCAGGGGGTCAGGAGCATTGATATCAACCCCCATTTGAGCCGATTTGAGCTGCCAGGACCGGTGTGTGAAACTGAAGCCAGCCGCTGGACCAGAAATCAACCTCCTGTGGACTCAGCAGCTTCGCTTCACTTGGGTGGGCTTTGTG
Organism: Effrenium voratum; assembly: GCA_963377175.1. Lineage (NCBI taxonomy): Eukaryota > Dinophyceae > Suessiales > Symbiodiniaceae > Effrenium > Effrenium voratum. The sequence continues at coordinate 194,937 of CAUJNA010000033.1, read as the reverse complement.
GGCCTCTTGGTCTCGGTCCTTCCTTGTATTGAAGCTATGCCGTACTTCTGTTACTTCATTGCATGTCAGTCCGTTCAAGGATGACTGCCTCACCAGGTATCGCTCTTTGTCCTTCCTCAACGCGATGGCTAGCAACACGCGAGGCGTTTGCGTGTCACTCAATGAGGAGAAGAGCATCAAGCTGAAAGCCTGCAAGGCAGAGCAACCGGGAAAGTCTTGCATTCCAAGAGTGTCAGCACTAAGGGGAGGGCACAACATGGAGTACTGGGCACCCTCACAATTGCAACCGGGGTACAACATGGTCGATCCATGACAGGCACCAGCAAAGGCAGAGGCCCCTGTGCGATGTCACAATCACTTCGAAGGCCAGCGTTGGCCGCTGCAACTGCCACGCAAGTGCTTGCGTGAGCAGCCAATTGCCATGTTCGCCGGCGTGGGTCTTCAAGTTTGAGACAGTGATGCGCCCTGACTTTTGATAGGCAGCGGCTTGATTTGCACAAAGAAAGGGCTGTGTCGGAAACTTAGTCGCTTGCAGCATCTAGGTTCACAAGATTTCACATGCATTTCAGACATGTGTTGTCACGTTGCTACGTTTTCCTACTTGGAGCGCGCGCTGCATTTGCACAGGGATGCTAGCATGTGGACGCATGCTGCATTGGCGCGATTAGCAGGGTTATTGGATGGAGAGAACAAAGATGCGCTAGAAGCACGCTGGCCATGAACCTAGCCTCATTTGTACGGCACGTGATTGCACCCTTCATGATTCAATCAGTAATCATGTGTTTGAGCTGGAATGCTTGGTCGAGGAGCAATTTCAAAGAGGCTTCCGCCCAGTGCTGCCGATCTGCTTTGAGCAGATTGAGCAACTCCCAGCGCGGTTTGTCTGAGTAGCCCTGTAGAAAGCCAATCTTTTGTTCTTTGGCTGACAGCCCCTTCAGCATCGCCGTGGCGCTTCTGAAAGAGCCCATTCAGCCAAAATGGCTCAGACAACAGGCCGAACTCTGGAGTCACCACAGTCATCCACGTCGCAGTGACCATGCGACAAGCTATATACTACTTTGCGGAGGCAACCGCAGTTTCACCGTGAAAGAGCCGTTGCTGAGACACGCATGGCTCAGTCAGGTTCATAGAGCTCCCAAACGAAGCTTGAAATGGTTGCTGCTGCACAGCCACACATCGTCCAATTCCTGGACATTCCTGGACTGATTTTATGATGAGAGTAAGGATGCACACGAATGAGCAACCCAAATAACATTCTCCAAATCCTGCGCAGCTCCCCCACATAGCGGGCCGGCGGATTACATGATTTGCTTAAAGTGGTCTGAACAGCTAAGCAAGCTTGGTGAGTGCGTACGTGTGCACTTGTGTGTGTGTGTGTGAGAGTGAGTGAGAGGCTTTTGACTGGATTCGCAGAACGGAGTTTGCGTCCCTTTGCGTGGCATCGGGAGAGAAGCCCTTTGGGCCCGGCTTACGGAAGCCGTAAAGCATCTCTGATGCGTTCCGCCCCTTAAGATCCAGCAAGCCCAGAAGCTGAGCTTGCCCGCAGAAGCCTGCCAAGCGGGGAATCCTGCCCCAGCGCTTTAAGGTCCTGCCTCAAAAAACGAAGCTTAAGCACGGCGCATAGACTACTGACGATTGATGCACACTTGGCGATCGAATGCCAGAATCGGAGGTGGGGCGCAAACAGGGTGCCTGAAGTCCTTCCATAAATCAGCAATGGATCTCCGCAGCGAGCAGGTAGCACTGAGACGCCTCACGTCGCGTAAGTTGTCGCATTGACCTGGGGTGCTGCAGGCCCGCTTACTACAGCCTCCCGGGCTTCTGCGGGGCAGGAGCGAGCAATCCAGAGCGAACGTCGACGCGTTCTCGAGGATGAACAACGGCTCAAAGAAAAGCGCGCTCGTTCGTGCAGAGCAATCACTCTTTGGACGCGCTAAACTCAGACTCAAATGTGCAGAGGCGTGCTGCAATGCTTTGCCCGGCTGCTGTAGCCAAGTTGTAGCAAGGGAGCGGGTGGGTGGGTGGGTGGGTGGGTGGGTGGGTGGGTGGGTGGGTGGGTGGGTGGGTGGGTGGGTGGGTGGGTGGGTGGGTGGGTGGGTGGGTGTCACTGTGTTTCACTGTGTGTCACTGTGTGTCACTGTGTGTGTGTGTCTGTGTCTGTGTGCTTGTTGTGACACGACGTGTGCCGTGCCGCGTTGTTGCCTCTAGTTTGAACAGCTCTTGCCGGATCATTCGTTGACCCACTTTACCTTACTCCCACAGAAGCGTCACAGCATGTCACTGTCACGTCATTTGGATCAAGTTCAAAAAACTTGCTTGTAGGCAACGAACTGGATAAAGCAACAGAAAGCACCAAGGCAAACCAGCAGAAATGCAGAAATGCGGAAGACGAATCCGTAAAATGCTATGGAAAAATGACATTGCCTTGCACGCGCGCAATTGTCGGTTGGCAAGTTTCGGTGTCAAAGCGCAGCTTACAGCCTCCTAGTTATCACACACGAGCACAGCATGTGTGTCTACACAGCATACGCTTACTTCAAAGAGCATGGTGGCGCTTCTTGCGCGTAGCGCAAGAACCGTGTCTCAGCCTTGTGACTCAAAGGCAGCTGAGGTGAGTCCATGATGGCACTCTTCCTTCAAGCCAAGCGCGATCCATTTGGCGCTTTGCCACTGACTTTTATCGTCCATGGAAGCGAGGATCCTCAGAGCCTTGATTTAAGATGGCGACCTCTAGCTGTGATTTGCAATCTTCGAATAGCTCCAACCTGCCAATCGTTGCATGTCGCCAAGGTTCGCAGTGTTTGAGGACGGGAATCGGCCTGAGGTTGAGCGTTGCGTGCAGCCTCTAGATCTGGATGCCTGTGCTTCGACGGGCCTTACGTTGCAGGAAGCTTTTACCTCAATTGCAGCCGGGTCCAAGCAGACGATGTGGATCGTGAAACCTGCCGAGTGGGCCAACCGCGGCTGCGGCATCAGCAGTTTCGGCAGCATTTGGGCCCCGCGTTGCGTAGATCCAACCTTGAGACAGCATGCACCGGAATCCGTTCAAGGCAGGCCAAAATCGGCCGGTTTGATTTCGGGCGCTGGGGGCGTGTTGCGAGCTGAGGAATTTTCAAGACCCTGGAGGATGTCAGAGCTCGGGTGGACTCGAAGGACAGAGTTTGGGCCATCCAAAAGTACATCGAACGGCCGCTGTTGGTCCACGGACGCAGCCAGGCCAATTTCAGCTGAGCCACAATCAAAACCCGGGTAGATGAAGGTTAGCAAGGGGCAGTCCCAGCCAGAAATTGTTGCGGCCGCCTTCTTAATTCTGTACATGGTTCTGAGTAGACCATTTTAATACCGGGTTTTGATTGTGACTCAGCTTGCGCTCCAGTGGAGAAAGAGTGTGCTTGAATCGGTTAGATGAGCTGAGGCAAGTTTGACATTCGAGCGAATCTCGTTGGCAATTATTGAGGTTGGTTCCGCCACTGCATGACTGCATGGCTGTATCGCAAGAGCCTGCCAGCATCTCATTTTCAGGCATGTTAAGCAGATGGTGATGTCAATGCCTAGAAGCCGGCAAGCAACACATCCTTCGAAGGGGCCGCCCAAGGTACTGCTTGGTGCTGCAGCAGGGCTCAACCCGTGGCTTTGGCTTCAGGGACGCCTATCTGCGCACCACAAGCGCCCCGCGACACGGCCAGCATCCTTTTCCAAAGTCGGTTGCCTTGAGCAAGAGAAACTCAGAGCCTCAAGATATCGTTTCTCTTGTTTTTGTGGCAGCTCAGGTATACCACCAAAAACTTGGACAGGAGCTCCGGATTTGGTTTCTCAGGGCGATTGGGTCCCGAGTATTGCTAGGATGGTCCACCTCAACAACGATGCAGTCCAGAAGAAGGGGGACAACTACGGCAAGTTTGAGTCTGCCAACAAGTTATCCTTGGAAGAGTTTCAGAAGTACTTAGATGAACATCATGTGACTCAAATCGCACAGAGGTTTTGCTTGAGCCAGACATTTGGAGCGCGCGGTTGCGCCCAAGCTCCCAGGCTCGCAAGGTGAGTGTGCGGGAGGATCTCATGCCTCAGATTCGTGGCTTGATGGCCGATGCTGCTTGGCATGACCACCGGTTTTGGTGTTCTCGATTGGGCTCGCAGCCGCCAGGCGATCCGATCAGTTGCTCACAGACTGAATCCTCGCAACATCGAGAACTGCTTTGAGGCCGGACTGCAGGAAGCGTAGCCATGGTCAGAAGACCGGGGGTTGTCAGGGATGGTAGTTATCCAGGTAGTAAGGATCCGTAAATAAGCGGTAACATGATTCTTACTCAGGGAACTGTGGCCACAGGCCATATACGGTTTTTTGACCATGCCGCATGTCAATGCCGATGTCAAGATTTTCGATTCACATTTTGCCGCAATGGCAAAAGTCCAACATTTCACCCTGCCCGCGTGCTCTATGACCCGGAGGTATTTGGATTTGACTTCATGGCTCCTTGGCTTGGAAGCGCCGGTCTCTACCGCAGGATTTTTCAGGTGATGGGACTCTGAGTCAAGCTTGAGCTTTGGCTTGCTGAACTCAGGTGGATGCTGATTTCCGGGTTTGGCTCATTGAGTGCAATGCCAATCCTTGCTTGGACCTTTGCAGCGCTTATTTGGCCCATCTCATCCCCAGCATGCGGCTGGGCTGAAAAGCGTGTGCTTAGCTCGGTTCGGCCTGGCGTCTGGCGTCGCTCGCTTGCCTGCTATGCCTGCTTGCTTTCCTGTTTGCATTGTTTCACAGTTGCGGCTTGCTTTGGTTTGTCACGGCGAAGGCTTGACCAAGCTCTTCGTCTCACCGTAGATTGTATCTTCAACCAGGACGGCGGCAGCTCTGCTGCAGTGTCTTTTTTAAGGGACCCCCCCTCCTTTAGCTGTGCTTCGAAACCAACCAAGAAGGGGTTCCACTAAGAAAGACACCTTAACTGGATGAATTGCTAGCCAACGCTTTTTGCTGGCCCCAGGCAGTGTGGCAGATTCCACGAAGTGGGACTTGCTGTACGACTCAGCGCAGGCTTGCAGTGCATGCGTCAATCGGGCTTCTGCGTTCTCGGGCTTTGGGCTGTTCAGATTCGAACCTGCTAAAAAAGAATACCGGCGAAACCAGGGGCGAAGGTTTGCAGACTCGTCGACTGCCAGGCCGTGTCCGATGTGTCCTGTACCTGGGTGGAAGAGCTGCCTCAGGGCCACCTTGCTTGCACTGATCCAATTTGGGGAGCCCCGGTCCATGCGATGCATTCCAAGTCTGAGGTTTCACCCACGCGTCGCTGGGAAAACAAATCCTCGGTTCTCACAAGAAGCGAGGACACCTGCTTGGCCCGCTGATAGTTCTGTGCTGCCATAGCGGACAGCGTGGAGAGCTTGACATTGTTTGCAGGAAAGAAAGCAGCTGCGATCTCCCTGAAGGAGCTTGGGATTGCCATGCGCATGGATTGTCACCCAATGAATCCCTGCCCAGCTTTGATCGGCAAGGAAGCTTCCAGTAGATCAGCTATTGATGACGAGCATGCCTCCAACAATTCAGAGATTGCAAGCGAAAAGACATCTTGGCAGCTCCACCGTATTTGGAGGTTGAAGAGCGACAGAAAGAGCAGAATTCATGACGCAGAAGGATCTTTGGGCTGAAAGACCTGAGGTCATTCCTGTCCTGCTTCCGTTGCGGACCACGCAGGCGCCGCCATTTCAAGGGAGAGGAATTGTCGTTGCAGTAAAGTCAGGCCTTGGACATCCTTAAGAACTTTGAGGAGATGTGGGGGTGTCTCAAAAATAGGGGGACCCGGAGAATGTCGGTTTTCAGTTTGGTCCCCCTCTAAAACAACCAACAAAAAAAGTACCCTCAAGAAAATCACACCCATGCATGTGGCAAGGGGATGCGAAGACTCACACTGCAAGTCGCAAACTTGGCGCAGGAGAGCGCAGATTCCGTACGCGATCCGAACGCTTATGTCATAGGCACTGCCAGGCGGGGATCCCTGAGCAGAGGCCAAGCATTGGCGAAACAGCTTCGCCAGTATTTGACATCAAGGCGAATCAAGGGCAACATCTTGTGTTTCCTTTGCGTATGCAAAGGCGCAACCACTTCTTAGGTGTTTTTCAGCGTGGCGAGGGATTGAGTATGGCGCGCACTAATCTAGAGCAAGGCGTGCTGCTGCCGGTGAGAGCATTCGTTCCGCCCCTCGGGAAGGCCGCCAGGCGCGGTTTTTGAGTTGTCCTTTGCTAGAGATGTACGGTACATGGGTCCGTCTTTTTTTGCTGGCAGCCCGAAAGAATGGTTGGTTCCTTTCGGTTTCCAAAAAGGGCACTTTCAACGAACCATACCCATATCAGATTCAACTTTGACCCTTTTTTTAATGACCTTTGGCCAGTCCTCTTGTCGCTAACCTTGAGTCACTGTCGTGGCCGGCGTTCCTGCAAGTCGGCGAGACACGTGCCCGAGCAGTCTGCGGCTTTACTTGCTGGTTCTCAGGGAATGAGAAATGGAATGACCCCTATGGTTTCCTTGAGGGGGTCCCTAAATTCATGTCCAAAATGCTGGGTCATTCCCTGCAGAGCACCAGCAAAAATGAGTTCGTTTGCGTCCCTTGGGAATTTCGGTCCCCATGCCTTCCCTCCCCCTTTGGGGAAGGGAGTATCTTTGTTCGAGCTTGGATCTCCGCATCAGTTGCCAAAGGATTTGACCCACAGGAATTCAGAAGAATCTGCATTTTGACTTTTTCATTTTCTTTCCTGCGGGATTCATTTCTTTTCTGTGATTTGCCACCATCAGCATTCCCAAAATCCATGAAAGCTGTCATGAATTGCTCGGAGGCACCACCTGAGCCTTCGCGTAGGCGCGCCGGACTGTTGGCTTGGCTTGTTTTCAGTGCATCGAAGTCAGACTCATTGCCTTCATTTCATATTCTGTTTGTGTGCGAGTTGAAGTCCAAGGGGCCCAGCGTTGTTTGTTGGCCGCGCACGGCCGTTGCAGGCAAGCGTCAAGGCCGACGACTGGAGGTGCCAAGCGTAGGTTCCAATGACTGGAGTTGCTTCGCAGACTGTGGGCAGGATCCGGACGTGCAGAGCCGATTGGCTCCTTCAGTAGTTCAGGTGGGCGACGCGGATGCAACCGATGTGCTCTTCGGCCCGAGTCCTGTTGGACCAGCCCCATTCAACCAAGCGCACTCATGACATCTGGCTGTGGCTCAAAAACCGCTACCAACATGGAACCCTGGTAAGTGGAAACATGGACCAAAACCTGCGTAACCCCTCCTTTTTAATTCTGAGCCACACCCACCTCATAACCAAGAAGCAGTGAGCAGGCGTCAGCCCAAGACATGCTAGACATTGATACGCGTCTGACCATCCCAAGCAGGCGGCAGGCGCGAAGCCAGCAGAACGCCTAGAGCTCGAGGCGACGAGGACAAACTGAGGCGCGCTGCGTGATGTCTGTTTCAAGGCTCCCAATCCGTTGGACCTTGTCGCGTTTCACTTGCCAGGGGGCAGGTGAATTGGCTGAATGACCAGGCAGGAGCTTGTCCAAGCGATCTTGGGGAGTGCTTGGGGTCGATGGCTTCCAGCGCTGTGTGTCGGTTTGGCCCAGGCAGGGCTGCAGACGCCCCTGGATGAGGAGAGGGTGGTTCCACAGCTGCAGCGGGCACCTGCCTCAGTCTCAGTGAGGGGCTGTGGAGCTTGAGATTCGATCAGGTGGGCGATAGAGACGCCATGCAAATATTGAAGCGTGCGTGAGCCCAGCCGTGACTGCGAGAGATGTGAAAGGACAGTTTTTAGACCCGCACACCTTGAAGTGAAGATTCAACATTTGGTATTGTGACAGCTCATGGGCTAAGGTTTAGAAGATAGCGCCGGCAGCATTCGAGATCCAACGGCGTCAGCACCTCAAGCACACAGGGCAGTGGATCTACATCACAGGCTTGAACAACGAATGACAAGAATAGTAAGTCTATTTGTTTGTACGCTGCGTGCAGGTACGTGATATCCGCGCTTCGGCGCGTTCTCGATGGAGGGAAGGCGAGATGGCCGGCGTTCAATGGCATGAAAATTCATTGAGATCATTTTGAACTTTTTCGCGAGACTTCCATTGTCTCCCTGATTGTCCAGGGCGGGCGGCCTGGAAAGTGAGCTGGCCGTAGCGATGAGCTTCCGTGACCGTTCAAGTTGATGTGTCCATTGGTGTGCGGCCAGATTGCCGTGCTCCGCGGAATTGGGCATGACGAATGTGTTACCGCGTCCTCATGTTTCAGATGCAGAGGTTGGCACTTCTGTCAAGATGTGAGATGAAGTCGTGTAGAGGAAAAGGCATGATGTTGAAGCTCCCACAGTCACCGCACCGCCTTGTTCCCTGCAGCACAGTACCAAACGCTTGCCACTTTGCCGGGGAAGAAGCGTTTCAACTCAACATTAGCTTGGTCCCCGTCACGCCCCAAAGCCACAGCTGGGCCGGCCAACCATTGGCTCACAGAAAGTGCGGCATCCAGGCACAACCAAACGCATTGAAGGCCAATCTAGCAGTTGCACCTGACCACACGCAAGTCACATGAGCCTTTGTCACAGGAGCCTGACTTGGAGATTACAGCGTGCTTCACGTACCTAGCCAGATAGATATGTCGGCGCATGTGATGATTTAAATGTGTCAAGATCTGACCAAAGGATCGGGCAGGGAAGGCTGTAGGCATCGCTTGCATGCGTGTCAAGGGTGCCCGGGCAGGGAGGGTGCATATTGTCCAAGTTGACCGGACATGCAACTGGAAGCCGCTGTTGCATGGGCAACGCTGCGACTGTTCACTGTTGCCACCCTCAACTAAATTACTGGCAATGCTCAGCTGAATGGCGCTGTATGGCACGTAAAGAATTGCCTATATATGAGTATATATATATATGTATCTTTTGCGAACGCCAGGGGAATCTGCACAATCTTTGGTTTGGGGCATTTCTCAGTTGGATATTTATCCATACTCCAAAAATTGAAAGCGCATGGGATGTCCTTCCTGCTTGCAGGAGTGGGACGATATCTCCGAACGCATGCTGAGGCGTTATGCTTTGCATGACTGATTTGGTTCCTCCTTCGACGGGCCATGTGCCAACTTGCTGCAGGTCATGCAGGTCATTCTTGCCTCTGCTTGCACTGGCATACGGCCTGGCATCCGTTTGCTGCATCATCCTCTACCTGCGGTGCCTGGGGTATGCCGAAAGGGGGCTTCGAAGGGGGGTGGTAAGATTGGGGGCAGAAGGGTGGCTGTGATCCTTCCCCAACCCGGTTGCATTTGCGATATGCCTTTTTTGGCATGGACTGCCTTGCCTGCGGGCAATTCTTTAGTTTTGTGGGCCTCGCGTGAGCGCAAGGCAGATTCTGGACGCTACCGCACGCTACCTGCTCGCATGTGCAGACTCGCTAAGATCAGGTTGCTGCTGGTATCTGATGATGTTTTTGGCAAAAAAATGGTTCTGCGGCCATCCGCCCGGCCATCCGGCCCAGCCTGCCATCCGGCAGCTTTGGGACATGACCTGGACGTTGCATCGCAGGGTCAAGCTTATCGCTTAATTACCTGCTTCTTCCTGAGAGGTGAGCGCAAGCAGTGTTCTTTTTGCCCATTTCGCTTGCTGCGACGGTCAAAATTTGGGCGGGGCCTATTCGAGCAAGGAAAGCAGCGCATGTCTGAGATTCTGATGCCTGTTCCAGAAGGCCAGGGTAGACTAAGGTTGGAACTTCTGAGTTTAGCAAATGCGAATATAAAGATGCGGACAATTATTCTTTGGAAATGCGCCCCCCCACCCCCCACAGTCGCGGAAGGCCGCCGAAACTTCGCGGAAAGGTTTTGTCCGCGGAAGCTCGTGGAAGAGTTTGTGGCGTATGTTTGTGCTGACACCGCAGTTGTTTCGACAGGCAAATGACAATGGCGCCAACGATCAGGCCGGAAAGCCATGAAAGGCCGGACCCAAAAACGGAAAGTCCCGGAAGCTTTGCGGAAGCTCGGACGGGGCGCGGGCCAACTCTCTCGCGCAAGCGGCTCAACCTGGAAGCCTAAGAGCCTTAGGCTCATAGAGAATGCCGTCAGCGAGCAAGACTTTCCGGCAACAAGCAACCAGAAGACGAGCAATGCCAAGGCCCCCAAGGTCAAGGCTCGAAAACGCGGAGGCTCACGGAAGCCGGTTTTCGGCGGGAGCTAGTGGAAGTGCCGCAGAAGGGTTGGCGGAAGGTTGAATGATGAATTTCATGTTATGAACTAGAAAGGAATAAACAGCACATCTCATCTACATCGCGCGCTGTCTCTTTCTCCACTGGACACTCAAAAGTTAATCCCTTCTTTCTCGGCGTTGTTTGTAGTCCTTCTGTACTCCCTGCCAGCTTGCGGTTGGCACGCGTTTCCGTGCCAGCCGTACTGCTGCCTTCAAAAATGGAAGTGCAGAACAGGAAGGTTGCAGTGCTTGAAACGTTCATAGTTAGGCGGGTGAGTTTGTTGGGCCCCAGCACAAGCGCCAAAGCCTCGGCTCCGTGCATTGGCCCCAGGCGTCAAGATAGTATTTCTTTGCGTCCTCGAGATTGTCCGAGCCTTGGGGGTTTGAGCCGTTGATGTTCACTTCCCTGGTGCAGTGCGAAGCCTGGTTCGATCCGCTCAGCACATGGCGCTTGAGGCCAACAGCCAGACTGCAACCCGAAGAAGGCACAACCTGAGAGCCCTCGATGTGTGAAGAGTCTGCAGGGTGTGCATGCAGGTTTCTTTCAGTGGAAAAAGGGTATGCAGAGTGCGTTGTGTCTTTGGCAACGCCATGCCAGGCTTGGGAGTCGAGCAGCTTTTTTTGGAGCAACCCGTGCCCACACGGGTACCAGCTGGAGACCCATGATGAGAAAACCCATGGGGACATATGCCGGAGCGTGCAAGATGCCAGCTTCGCATGCCCTCATGCCTGCCAGAGGATGGCGCGGGCCCCCTGGTGCGCGGCCGGTGCCAAGCGAAAGTGCAAGGCTGACCTGGCCCTTGCCGAGTTTCGGAAGGGAATGTTGCCCAACTCGCAGACCCGCGGGTTGATGCACACCTTTTACGAGCCTGTCTGGAACGGTGGTGACAAAACTGGCACTCTGGTCAGTTGGGATTCTTGGGCCGAAAGGCAGCTGGAAGCAGAACATCTAATCTGACGAACATAACTAACCTGCATGCATGTCATGTCACATTGCACCATTTGCATTGAACTGCGAGCAGCCATAGTTGCCTCTTTAGGGGGCATGCTGGGTGAATGTCAGCATGCATACTGTGATACACTGTCATGTGTGTCCACTGAGGAGAAGGCATGGACAGATGCCGGATGGGAGACGCGAGTGCTGACGCTGGAGGATGCAAAGCGATCGCCAGAGTTCAAGAATGTGAACCGGCGTATTGATCGTATTCCCCGGGGTGGCAATGCAGAGTACGAGAGGCTTTGCTACTTACGCTATTTGGCAATGAATGCAGTTGGAGGAGGATGGATGTCTGACATGGATACTGTTCCGACGCGTTTGTCCCCGGACATTGGCTTGCCCAATGCTGGGAGATTTACAGTATACGCGGCTTGCTTGCACCGCTTTTGATTTTTGGGCACGGCTTTTTTTTCAAAGTACTGATCAGCCTTTGTGCTGCATCATGGGTAAGCACGACAGACTGTTCCGGATATGGTGCGATCACTGGCAAATGATTCAAGCTGGGGCTGCCAAGGCTAACTTTATACCTGCCCTAGTTTCTGGCAATGCTACAGAGTACCTTCGAATCGTTCTCAGCTTGACTGACCTGGGCCTTGAGCAGATGGGGCATAAACGCCTGCAACTTGGCTCAAGCTCATTTACAGAGGCCAGAGATTGCTCTGGGAGCTGAATTCAATGTCTTTCCCTGCTCTTAAGAAAGTTATGTTGCGATCGGCTGATTGGTTTCAGCAATGTTTGTCTGCGAGAAAGGGGGCGAACTTAAACGGGGGAAGACACACAGACACACACTAGGAATGCAAGAATAGGTGCAAATTCCGGGGGGCGGGAGGCAAGCAGATTAGAGAGCGCCGATGTGCACAAACCGGAAGCAAGTTCACCACACTGAGCAAGCAGTCGAAGGCACAGCTGTGCGAAGCTCGTGGCCAATATGCAAGTCTGTTGAAGGTTCGACTAGTTGGTTGCCCCCTGTTGCAGAGCACAACTACTACCCAAGCGGAGTTGGTAAAGACCGGCAAACTCGGCTGTGTCATGGTTGGCCCGCCCAGTCAACTTTTAGTGAGGATAAACCAACGTGGATCCGGGCTAAAAATGCGCAAGCCAGCAGCATTGAGCGCTAGAGCGGGAGACTGGCCGAATATGGGATGAACAGCCCATTGATTATTTGTAACTGAATACCTAGAGTACTGCTTCGCGAATTGCCCGCCCCCATCGTAAGAGGCAGCCAATCCACGACTGTGTGTTTGTCAAGGAGATGGACTGCAAATACGAAAGTAGATGGAATGCGTTGGCCCACACCGACGAGTTTTGAGATTAAGCGCGCAGTGATGTGCAAGAACTTGCCACTGTAATTTTCAGAGGGTGTGTTTGCGCCTTGTCCTTACGTCACCTTTCCCACCCCGCGCTGCGCACGCTGCGCAGCCAGCACAGTTGGCCAGGCTCTCTGGTTTGGTCGTTGGCATCAGGTACACCGATATGTTTGCCTTGAAGGATTTGCAGTCTCGCATGCCAGATGCGCCTAGGCTGAATGCTTTCTATTGTGATGTGTCCTTGCGCCACCCCAAATGGCATGTGAAACAAAATGGCACAGGGGGCAGATGGGACCCTGGCCCAGAAGTCCGGAACCTGACATGTTGCTTTGCCGGCGGAAGGCTTACTTCCCCTTCCAGATGGTTGCGGCAGTTGAGGACCTGGTGCTGCCGCCTCAGCAATTTTTGTCCATTTGCTTCCCGTGCGTAGCTGGCTGCTTTTTAGGCCCGGACATTGGCCGGAGCCTCTCGGCAAAGACTGGCAGCTTAGTGACTTAGTGGTAGGCGCTCGCTTGTGGCTTGATTTGACATGGGCAAGCTGCGAGCTGAGGGAAGATCTGAAATGCGAGCGGATGCTCACCTTCTCCTTAGCCATCCACGTGTCGCACGAAGCTTTTAAGACTTGGAATATGTCGATCGACCGCCGAGGGGAGGTCATGAGTGAAGTGAGGCGACACTGGAAAGCATGCAGGGATCGGCAACAGAGCCGAGAGGCGGCAGAGATGAAAGCAACAGTCTGATTTCACAAACCAATGGGATCGATCCCATTTTGGGGTTTTCGGTGCACCACCCATTTTAGAACCTATTTTAGTGGGGATTGGGATGCTCACTGAGGGTACGGGATTTTGACCCATAGCCAGATGACAAGCACAAAACGAGAGTCATCGGTTTTGTTAGGTTACTTTTGGGCTCCACACAAAGTTGCTTTTGACGCTTTTGTGCTTTCTGAGGGTTTTGCAGTTTTGGTGGCTTTGGAGCCTTTATGGCATGGTGCAAGTGGTTGGAGCGACGTTCAATGGCTTTGGCAAGATGCCGTGGCTTTGCTGGCTGTCAATTCATGTTGTGCTTGTGGTACCCTTCATGGTGCTTCCTTGCGCAGTTTGCTAAATGTGTGGCTTAAGGCGCGCCTTCCTCAAAACAAAGAGCAAATCACAGTGGCGACGCAGACGCGCACTCTCCCAAAACACGGCGCCTGCGCAGCAACGTCGCAAAAGTACGATTTACGTGCAGGCGCAACAAAAACAGCATTTGTCAATTCATGCAGATCGCACATTCCCATCTTTCCCCAGCGGCACATCCTTATATATCGCCACATTGTGTTACGAATGTTACGAATGTTGCGAACGGTTATGAACACCAGACCAACAACATCACGAACATGACCTCCGCCCCCATACCTCCACTAAAGCACGGGAACATGTAACTCAAGGAGGCTAGCTTGATTTTGTCCGTTAGCAAGGCTAGACTGAGCCACCCGCCCCAGCCCCATTCAACGCCCCCCTTCCGCCTCTCAGCAGCTTCGCTCCTTTTTCCGGTTTTCTCGCCACTCTTTTCGCTCCCTTCGCTTTACGCTTCCGTCCGCTTTTTGCAGCGTTTTGCTCTTGTGTTTCAATGCCGGTCCACCCAGTCTATTCACAGCGCACGTGTTGGTACCTCAATTGTCTTAAAAAAACACCAGCACCTCCAGACTTTTCCATTGTCTTGGATGCCCCTGTTATTTTCCAGTATATCTGCCCCACACCCGGCCACAAAAACCCCACTGGATTTCGAACTGCGTTCCTTCCCGCCACGTGGGTGCCATTAACAGCCAACCCTCAAGTTCAGCTGTCGTGCACGATTCCGCTTGCCTTTTCTCGTGTTTTCTAAATATATTATATATTTTGAAAAAAAAAAAAAGAATTGATAATATTAAATAAATGTTTAATTAAACTAAATAATAGAATATAAGATATTTAAATATTTTATATATATTTATAATTTTGAAAAAAAAAAAAAACTAATTTCTATAAAGATATAATTTGTATGCGACAAAATGCAATATTAACATATATAAATTATTGATTTTATGAATATTAATATAATAATTACGATAATTAAACAAATATCGACTAAGGCCCATATATATTATATTAGATTGGTTATTTTTTGTAAATTTGCATTTATGTTTATTAAATATTTTTTTTTAATATATGGTAATATTATTCCAATTTGATATTAATTAATTGGAGAAATTGTAATTCCGTTATATTTTGCATAAACAAAAACGAACTGTGACCAAAAATTTAGTGAAATGATGATTTTGTATTATTAAGCTCAGCCAATTTTGTGTTTAGTTGTATTGGCAAACCCAATATTGTATTGAGGTCTATTTATATCGCGAGAGTAAGATATATATGGTATATATTTATCCTTTATTAATAATCTAATTTTTTAACCAAATCAAATTATTATAATTTATAGAATAATAAATTAAACATTATTATTTTTTAAAATATATAATTTTTTTAATAATTACAAATATATATATTTACTTTAAAAAAAATAATACTATTAATATAATATTAAATAAAATTTTTATATTCAAATAAAATATATTATTTATTACACAATTTGTTCCATCAAATTGCAAAATCAAATTTTATATTAATATTATATATTTAAGATATATAATAAATATTGGAAATAATATATATGTTTAATATCTATAATATTAGAAACAATTCTTATTTTTATTAACACTAATATCAACAAAAAAATAAACAAAAAAATGTAATAAAAAAAAAACACACCAAAAAAGAATAACCACCAATAAGAAAAAAAATAGAGAAAAAAAAAATAATTAAAGAGAAAAAAACAAAAAATATAGAAAAAAACACAAACATTTTCTATATTTCACTTTACAATTCTGTTATATATATAATTATTACTATAAGCCTTAAAAAATACAATAAGAATTAAATTTAACATAATAATAGAATTAAAATCCTAAATATGGGAACTCTAATAAACAATAAAAATTACAACCACAATAACAATAATCGCATGTCAAATTACTACGATATATTAAGAAATATAGCATTAACCTCAGCACAACAAACTACAAGAATAAAGAACCGGCCAACAACAAATATGGGGTATAAGTCAATATTCTAACATAAAACGTTCCGTGGTAATATAAACATCTAAAATAAATCAGTTATATAACGTTAATTATTCCAGACCTCTGGGAAGATATATACGGAGTCCTCAAATATAGTTTATTTAGTGTAAAATAAATAGATAAATAGATTAATAAATAAATAGATGGATAGATAACACGACCAAAGGCGCGTAATCTTGCCATACAGTAATACGGCACCTCCTTAAAGGCTTCTTAGGCCGTGTAAAAAATGCAGCTACTTACATAGGGCATATGTGCGCATCTAAATTTGGTAGCAAATTACTCCGCTACGTCTAGAACATATATGGAACAAGTCTAAAACGGGATCTAAAACGATTATGCGAATAATTTGCACTTAGGCATGCTAACAAGCAGTATGTAAACATGGTCGTTTCAACCATATGACGACTAAAAGCGATATCGAACCGGTACCATATCGTATCGAACAAATAACGGCGGGGTTAACCCTAAACATATCTATCAACAAAACCGCTACCCAATTCCATCCAAGTCCAAATAATTACAAACCATGCAATCCTAACCACCAAAGCTCAACAAACAAATCCCATTTAGCACCTCAAACTGCTCTCGAACATCAATTTTAACGCATAATATTGGGAAGATCAATAACCTACCAAATCACCTAACCGTCTGAATCAGAACTCTAAGCTAAACATATACATAAACAAGGTCTAAAACGGAAAGTCTAGAACATGTTTCTAAGCAAAGTCTACAACGAAGATCTTAGAAGTCTAGCTCGCATATGGGTTCCGGACCGTATTCCGGACCTTGTAAATTAACTCGCAGCCATATAATAAAAACCATACTTACGAGAATAAAAAGAAAAGAAAATAGTAACGTTCAAAGACTACGCAAATGCAAATTGCCACCACCCTTCTTCACCAATAATTACTCCCAATACAACCGAGAATTCGACCTAGTGCTACAACTAGTATAAATAACTACATGACAAATTAAAGACACAAACATCAGAATACACATACTCGACCCTACACAAGCAAACAAACCAATAGACCTCTCCAAAAACCTATATTACATCCTCATCAACATCTATCAGGCAATAACAACTACAATAATAATGCAAAACCGCTACAACGCAAATGGATGTAAAACACTACGACTCCTATACAACAGGTTCAGCCTATCAATAGGAACAAAAAGCGTCGGCACCTCATCAAACTACTAGAATCTATATTCAACGAAGCGCAATTTAAAAAACAATTTCTATAATGGGAATACGATATCAACCGCTACGAGAAGGACAATAGAATAGCACTACCAAATAGAATCAATATAACAATACTATTCAATAAAACCAAAGGAGCACTACAACAACATCCCCAACTATGAGCTAGACAAATCACGAACTACATCGAGATCAAAACACTCATCTTAGATTACTACAAAACGATTTCAACCTTCATGAGATCGACTTCAGCAGTAGGAACAAACTACAATGGAGGAGCTACACCAATAGATATTAACGATATATGAGGAAAGTAAGAAACTATAAAAACAAAGGAAAAAGTAAAAGCAACTACAAAAAAAACAAAAGCAAAAGCAAGTATAAGATAAAAGAACACTACAAAAGATTCGACAAAGGCAAAAAAGGAAACTACAACAAAGGACAGTACAACAAGAGCAAAGGAAAAGGCTCCTCAGGATCCAAAGGATATGGATCAAGTAAAGGTTACAAAGTAGAACAAGAACAAGCAGATCATAACAACAATGAAGAACTACATCAGGATGTGAACGACACCTGGGACTGGTACTATAAAGGAGAAGAAGGACAACACGAGGTGAACTACATGGAGGAGAATTAGAACGACTACGACTATGATAATAGTTGGGATTGGAATGACAACGGCTATGAAGACACAGCAAACTACATTGGAAGCATCAACGAGTCACACCTCACCATTGGACATATCAAACAAGCAAAGTCACGACTACCTGTTGATCGACTCAGGAGCATCTACACATGTTTGCCCAAAGGACTACGCACCGGATCTTCCACTACGACCTTGTGGAGAATCAGTTCCACAACTCTACACGGTTACCAACAAGAAGATTCCTGTCTACGGCATCAAGTACGTTCCCTACTTAAGCAGGACAACTTCAGGATCATGATACCCTACTACGTTTGTGATGTGAAGTATCCAATCCTCAGTGCATCAAGACTACTTGATAGAGGATATGGGCTTGACTTCACTCCACGACACTACACCATCACACATGGACAACAACAAGCACACCTCATATGACACTCAGGACTTTTCTACCTACGAGCAGAGAAGATCGACATCCCTACAGGATTCGACATCTACCCAATGACTACAGACAATGGAAAATCCATTGCTGTGATTCAACCTATAGAGAAAGCAGTACAACAACAAGAACAAATCGCACCACTCACCCACACAGACCAAGGACTACGACAAATCCTTGGTGGAAACACTGACTACTGGAAACTTGATGGTGACTACGCCATCAGAGTACACAAACGACCACGCAAAGCATTGTTCACACCACACAACAGTGGTTGCCCAATACCTGAAAGAGAACTAGATGATTGGCGACTGACCATCATCAACAGACAAGGGCAAGAGCAAGAATAACTACAAGAGAACCCAACACAACTTTCCAAGCAAGAACTACAACGAAGACTAGAAGGTGACACTGGAGAAACCAGATTCAGAAGAAAGATACACAACGGCTAATGGACACAATCAAGCATCCAACTACGAGCACCACAAAAGATATGGAGACCTAAAGCAGCATCTTCTACAAATCTCGGCACCACGCAACCAAAGGAGACAATCCACAGACCACTCACAGCACAGGAGGACAACCAAGATTACTGGGAAAGACAAGGTGAACACTGGATAAGGCACCACACAACACTTAGAACAACTCTCTTCACTCCAACAGATGGACCAGGACATCCACCAATCAGCACACTTGAACCTCACAGAACTACAATCACTCACAACAACTTTGGAGAAGTTTCACAACGCAAAGATGACTGGACAGTCATGGGCAACGCAGCACTACCATTCAATGGAAAGGAACAACAAGGTTCACCGTGAAGAAAGACTACGAGTATATCCAGGAGAGCCACGATGAGGAACAACAACACGAGCATCATGAAGCACACAAAGCAAGAGGACTACGACAACCACAGCAGCCCACTCCACAACAAATAGCAGAACACAATCTTACACACCTACCATACAGAAATTGGTGTCCAATTTGCGTTCAAGGCAAAGGACGCCAAGACAACTACAAGAAGCAACAATCACGACAACCCGTCATTCAAGTAGACTTCGCCTACATCAAATCACAACAAGACCCAAAGACCATACCAGTACTGACAGCAGTTGATGTTACTACACAACTGTGTATGGCAGTAATAGTCCCGGACATCAATGATGGACTACATGGTCAACAACCTACACGCATTCATCTTTGAGTGCCGAAGAACACAAGGCATACTACAAAGCGACAACGAAGACACACTCAACGCACTTCTAAAAGCTACAGCAGCAAAAGTCGGCTCAATGACTGTACGACACTCACCGTCTTACAGCAGCAACAGTCAAGGAAGCGTTGAGCGACTACATAGAACACTCCTCGGACACATCCGCGTCGTCAAAGCGCAGGTTGAAAGCAGCTACAGCATGACGATGTCCACAAAGCGCTGTCTACTACCTTGGATAGCACGACATGCAGCATGGACGGTAAATCGCTACGTCATCCACTCAGACGGCTACAGAAGCTTTGAACGCCGCTGGGGACGAAACTACGAGCGAGCGATTTGCGAATTCGGCGAGACACTACTTTATCTTCCACCACAACACAAGAAACTTCCAAAAGCAGACCTACGGATGCAGAAATGCATCTGGCTCGGAAAAGTTTCCGAAACCGGAGAAAACTACGTCGCAACGGAATCAGGCGTACAAAAGGTACGAAAAGTACGGAGACTGCAACCGGACTTCAAATGCGACCTCGCACTGTTGAACAAAGTTTCCGGCACACCATGGGCACCACGACGGAACACCTACAACCCATCGTTCGCAATATTGTTGGATACAAGCGGGCGTCGTAAGTCACCCCGCGTCGCGTTAA
This sequence comes from Effrenium voratum, assembly GCA_963377175.1. Taxonomy (NCBI): domain Eukaryota; class Dinophyceae; order Suessiales; family Symbiodiniaceae; genus Effrenium; species Effrenium voratum. The sequence continues at coordinate 175,133 of CAUJNA010000033.1, read as the reverse complement.
GTCACCCCAGCCATCCCCAGCCGCTTGGAACTACGCATGTCCGTTTAAGTCACCCCATGCGTTTTAAGTCACCCCATTTTTTGCAAAACACAATGGGGACAGAACTGGAAGGGCGATGTTGCAACCCCAAGAATTCACCGCACACTGCACGCACATGCTCAAAACTCACTGGTTTGGGTTCATGTTGAATGCTTTTCCCGGGCTAACCCTATTGGGCAAACTGCAATTAAAGGGTTCCTATCCTTCAAACATAAATAGTGTTTTCTGTTGTTTCCCCCAAGGACAAAGCGTTCAAAAGCATTCCTGACACCAAGTAACCGGACCAACCAGGGCTAAGCCAAGCCAGGGCTAGTAAAAAACAACCGGTTCCGGGCCGGAACACCCGACAAAAGGGCTGCCGGCGCGAGTGCCGCGCGACTCTGCGCGAGTGCCGCGTGAGCGCCGGGTGAGCCGTGCCCTCATCCCAATGAAGATTGCTTCCGCTTGTGGCACAACTTCAAGTGCTGCGGCACGAGAAGAGAGAACCACCCAGTGGCAGTCAACATACACGCATGCACACGGCACATGGAAGCCGACCAAATGTTGATGTTGTGAATCTGGGGTCTCATGGGCACCTTTCTGTCAGGATACCTCGAGTAGAACATCATACATTTTGCATGCGCGCAGCACAGAATTATGCGATTTCAGAAAATGACATGCTTGAGACAACTATCCTTACATCCACAAACACAACGGGCACACTCACGCGGGACGACTTAGATCAACCCGGGACGACTTACAGCACTTACCCTGTACGCAACTACAACCGTCAGAGAAAAGAAGGTCCACGCAAGATTTCGGACAACAGACGAACGCTACGGACGACATCGTTGCGGAACCCGCAACAAAACAACAACGCACTACACCACCTCCACGACTTCCGTTTACATCGACGTCAAGTTCACGACCACTACCGGATAGCCCTATGGCTACTTCACCAACCGGACGACAACATCCACCACTACCAGCACCACCTCGACAAACACTAAGACGTTTAACTCCGGAAGAAGTAATGCAACCAACTAAAGCACAGAAGACCTCAAAGGACACCACAATCAGATCCACGGAGCAAGCAACCAAAGAACCACCGCCACTACGACAGAAAATCAACGCAGTGACACTCTCCAACGGAAAATCCATCACTCCCTACACAAACGACGACACCTAGAAGACCAACCCATAATCTTCGACAACGAAGGTTACGACGAAACACAACTACTGGAAGGAATGAAACACGAGTCAAACCAAATGAAGCTACATGACGTCTACGACGAAGTAGATGCGTCTACCGTCGACGACAACGTCATCAGAGATGGGTACACAGAAAGAAAGGACCAGGAGTACGAAGCCGAATCGTCGCAAAAGGCCACAGAGAAAATCGAGGACGAAGACTCCGTCTACGCCTCTACACCAATGTTCACGACACTCCGGACACTTCTCGCACTACAAATGTCACGACCAAACTGGATCGCGCGACTAGGTGACGTCTCTACAGCATTTCTACACGCACCCATCGCAAAAGACCACGACGGTAAACAACGTGACGTCTACCTTTGGCCACCTAAAGAACTTTGTCCACAACAGGACAAAATCTGGCGACTAAAGAAAGCCATGTGTGGACTACGCAGTTCACCAAAAGCATGGCAGGACTACCTGGCTGAAGTGTTACAAAAGCTCAGCTTTGTGAGACGAAAGTCAGAACCTAACGTCTACACCAATGCGACCCGCGACTGCTACATCATGGTCTACGTGGACGATCTACTGGTACTTGGAGACAAGACTGCGGCGACTCCACTTTCGAGGCCGTCCAGAAGCAGGTCCTACTCAAGCACATCGGCTACCTCGAACCTGGCAAACCACAACAATTTCTTGGAAGAAACATCGACCACTTTGGCAACTACTGCAACCTTGGACTAAAGGACTCCTACATCGACAACATGATCGAGGAGTCTGGAATGAACAACTGCAACTCAGTGAACACTCCAGGAATTGCCCGCTACAAACCAACAATAGAAGATGAAGCACTACTTGACCACGAACAACACAAAAGGTACAGAAGGATTGTTGGCAAACTTCAATGGTTAGCATACGACCAGACATTGCATACTCCACAAAAGAACTAGCACGAGACCTCACAGCACCTACAGAACTTTCACGAAAGAGAGTCAAACATTTACTACGCTACTTGCACGGCACCAAGCACTACAAATTCACCATAGAACCAACAACAACACTCAGAGCAAACACTAACAACATCCTGGATCTCGACGTTCATGTCGATGCCGACCGGGCAGGATGCCCTACTACCAGGAAACCAACTTCAGGTTTCAACATCATCTTTTTAGGAACAACAGTTGCATTTGGCAGCAGAACACAAGCTACAATAGCACTCAGCTCAGCAGAGTCTGAACTCTACGCCATTTGCACAGGAGTTAATGAGGGACTACACCTCAGAAACTTCCTTCTTGAAACCAACATTTGCAGCAAGCTAACCCTACGCATCCACACAGACTCCACTGCAGGCAAGAGCATTGCTACACGACAAGGCACTAGCAAACGAGCAAAACACATCGACCTCAAATTCCTCTACACACAAGACCTCATCAAGCACGACATTATTAGAATCCTTAAGATCAACACACTCCACAACAGCGCAGATTTGTTTGCCAAATGCATCGGCAAAGAAACACTACACAGGCTCATCCAGAGCATTGGCATACGCATTTAGCACTACGAACGACCAGCGCAGCAGTTTCACAACAACAACAACGACTTTAGACATTTCTTGTATGTAAGTAGCTACATGTGACACGACACCTTTGGTATGTAAGTAACAGTAACTACATGTATTTTCACGTGCACTTTTGGCGGCTGAGTCAACACTACAGTTGTTTGTTTTACATGTCTGCATGCGCCGCCTGCCTGATAGCAACTACTTAGGCTCATTTTGTTTTTGCCCCGTTTCACTACATTTTGCATTCCACTGCAGCCATGGCCGCTCCATCTACTGCAGGTGCTACGATGGGAGACGCCACTACGCCCGACAGGGCAACTACACCTGAGGTGAACCATTCTACACCTGGCAACACGGTTTACTACAACCCGACCACAGTGATGGACCAACTATGCATCACTGAGCACCGGACAACCACTACGCCACCACTTCCCGACAACACACCCTACACTCAGTTTCTCACTGCACTCACACTTGAAGAGTATCAACTACTCTCACAACAACAAGCAACTCCACTGGCACAACTGGACTACACGCGACCCATTCACTGCATCCCTGGAGACCTTCGGATGCCCCACTACAACTCCACACTGCTCAGCGTTTCACTACCTGAAGCAGCCAACGTCTACTACTACCACACGACTTCACTCCACACTACAACCAGCGACAACACCAACCACGTCATCATCCAACTCCAGATTGAACAACCACTACTCCTGAGGTACCTCACTTCACAAGGGACTACATCTCCTACATGATGTCCATACAACAGAACTACTACCTCCCAACCACACCAATTCCACAGACCATCTACAAGGTGAACTACAACATGACCACCTTCACTGACAACTACAGCCTCAGGAACAACTACCTTTGGAACTACCACATGCCCCTACTACTACCAGAACTACTCCACTACCTTACAACAGAGACCAACTACACGACTTTCAGCACAAGGCAATTACTACCATCCTCTGCAAGAGTATCCAGTACTACGGATTCACACTACTCACCATGACAAACCTCACTCAACATCACGAAGCACTACTGCACCGCTTTCTCAGGGAGTACGACCAACACATGTCGTTCCCCGAGATAGACGACGAGCGACTACGGGGAGCCCCGAACTACATGACAACCTTTTTCACCATACATTACTACACGATCTTGGACAACAGACTCCAGATGGTCCAAGACTATCGCGCCCAGAAATGGGGACTACATCTTTGAGCTCATGCTCCACTACAACGAGTGCCTGCCTCACTACTTCCATCCACCGCCCTACATCGAGCTGGAACCTGAACAGCGTGAACTACTGAGCGCAGGTCACTACTTTTGCCAATACAGTAGATTTGATGAACAACAATGGTTTTCATCACTACTGTCAATCCATGTTTTGCACTTCAGTTGAAAAGGTACTACAAAGACCTTTTAACTGAGGGGCCGTGTCAAACTACATGCTTCACTTTGCACTTGTGTTGCATGTATGTTCACTACCGCAGGCCTTGAGCTCACTACATCGCATGATTAAAAAGGTTGGCAGCTGCAGACTACATCGGTTGACTGTTTGTTTGAACACTACAGCACTTGCACTTGTAAGCAAAGTAACAACTAAATTTAACGAGAAAGAGAGAGAGAGAGAGAGAGAGAGAGGAAAAAGAAAAAGAGAGAGAAAGAGAAAGAGAGAAAGAGGGAGGCCGGCAGGCAAGCAAGCAAGAACAATAGTAGTAACAATCAGAAAGGAAAAGAAAGACAGAACGCAAGGGAGCAAGCGGAGCTTGAAAGGGGGGAGATGCGGCACGCGGCAACGCAGAAGTGTGCCATCTTTGTGAACCGACCCACAGAAATAAGCGCAGACAGATAGAAAAATAAAGGCAGAGACAGATATAGACAGACAGTACCCAAATAGACAGACGCGGACACGCGGAAATAGACAGAGAGACACAAAAAGACGCAAAGAAATAGAGACGAACGACAGACACGGACACATAGAGACAAACAGAGACAAACCGAGACAACCCGAGAGACAGAGAGACACAGACAGACAGATAGAGACAGAGATGCGCAAACACCAAAAAGAAACAGATCGGGATACAGAGATGCACAAAGATAGACAGAGAAAGACAGAGATTACGAAATAGATAGATACGGAGACACGGAAACAGACTGGGAGACACAGAGAGAGGCAAACATACGGAGACACCCGGCACAAAATTTTCGAGAAATTTCGACTCGGACAAGTCCCCAAATTTTCCCGAAATTTGGCCCGGCAATTTTTTCGGAAAGCCGCCCAAATTCTGAAGAAATTTGCGGGGGAAACGTCCGGAAACCTAAGAGCCGCGTCGCCGGAAGCGACCCAAAATTCGGGAAAATTTGGCCGGGTTACGCTGCGGGAACTCTAAGCAAAGTTGTTAAGAACCCCCCGAAATTTCGGCAAAATTTCCGGGCCTTCCGGGCCGCGCGAAGAGGCGGGAGCTTGTGCCGCGGAGAAAAGACCGGGACAAGCATAGCCGCTCGCCGCAAGCACTACGATTCGGCCGGAGTACCGCTGCAACGGCTTGCCTGTGCACGGGAAATGCGACCTCGAGGCCGTACCGGTTTATAGGAGAAAATATACGTACATATGTATATATATATATATGTTAATAATTAGTATATTATTATTCAATTTAAACAAAAATGTTCTTCCTCACCACCCAAACCCTGAATGTCTTTGAATCTTTCCGTCTTCAAATTTATTAGCAAAATTGTCTCTACTAGTTCTCAATTTTTGTGGGAGTACATTGCCTTCTTGACATTGTGTTTTTCCTCAATGAACCAAATAATTCATTGAATCAGCCAAATGATCAACCAGTCACCAACCAGTTCACACTCGAAGCCATCAAACATGTCATTTTCATCAACTTTCCATCAGATCTTCAAATCTCTTGTATGCCTCGTTGAGCGTCTCCTCCAGTGACGTCCTTTCGCTCGACAGCTCGTCCAGTCGTGTGGAATCATCCTCAGCTGTGAAGGCTGCCCAAAAAAATATATCTCAAATGATTCACATCAGACAAGTGGCCCATGCATCTGCCATGGCTTGGTCCAGCGCTGCCAGGTCTGCTTCCATTTTGGAAATCTGCTGCTCCAGTCTGGCCAGCCGCCTTTGTTCTTGCTTCGAGTCCTGCTTTTTCGCAGGCTGCGGCGTGGCTGCAGCAGCTTCAGGCTGAGTTTGGGATTTCTGGTGGAGCTTCTGCATCTGCCGCAGCTCCTGAAACGAGCCTTCCCAAATCTTGGGCTGGCTGCCGTCTTCTTGCATCACAACAAAGGAGCTGCAAACGCCATCCAGCAAGGACCGGTCGTGACTCACCAACACCAAGGTCCCGGGATAGTTCTGTAACATGCTCTCTAGCGAGTCCACGGTCACTGCATCTAGGTCATTGGTAGGTTCATCCAAAAGGAGCACATTGGGTCGCTGCACCAGCACCTTCAGAAGTTGGAGGCGTCGGTTCTCACCGCCTGAAAGCATACCGACAGGAGTGGCCCAGCGGCTCTGCGCGAAGTTGATGGCTTTCAGCATGGCTGCCCTGCGCTTCTCCATGCTCAGACCCGCCGCCCCAGGCAAAACACCATCGTCTGCTTGGGTCATGGCAACAGTGGCCAGCTCCGTCACCACGTCAATCACGCGCTTTTTGGGATCCGGCCACTCCAAGGCAGTTTGAGAAAGGAAACCCAGCAGGACACCCTGCCCAATGAAGACTTGGCCACTTGTTGGATCTAAATCACCTGCCAAAGTCTTCAAGAGAGTGCTTTTGCCAGCGCCATTGGGCCCAACGACCCCAACCTTTTCGCCCCTCTCAAAGCTGACAGTGATGTTGTCCAGAACGTTCCCTCGTCCTGGCACTTCTACTACCACGTCCCTCAAGAACATGCTGCCAATTGAACTTCCGGAAGACGCCACAATCGTCTTCCCCTTCAGCAGCTTGTCCTCCAAGTCCGGTGTCCCGTCATTGGCCTTGACGACTTCTGTGGCTCGCTGTCGGAGCCTCAGCGCGCTCTTGCAACCCATAGAGAGCGCGTCTGGCTCGTCTTGATTCCCTTCTTAGCGTCCCGGGCTGCAACCCAAATCCCCTTGCAATGGCATCCCTGCCCTTAGGCGGCAGAAAGCAACTCTACTCCAAATGTCAACCACAACATGCCCAAGCGAGGCTAGTACTGTGTAGAGGATAGAGTTGCGCAGGCTTCCAAACCATGGGGAGGAGTCCAACTTTTGTCCGCAAGAGTCGTTGCACTCCAAGGTCACGGCATAGCAAGGAGTTGCCGCAAGCAGCCGGACTCCAAGTGCACATGCCCAGACGACGAAACAGCAAATAACTAGCCCCGAAAGCTCAGCTTTCCGCAAAAGATCAGAAACACACAAATAATTTCACTGCAAAAACAACTGCTGAACAGTTGTTTGCCTTCCAGTCTGGCGTCCCTTCTCTGACTTGTCTGTTCCTTGCCCGTTCCTCACCCCTGGCGCGTTTAAAGCCGCAAGCCGCGGGGCCCTTCCACCGCCTGCATCTGCGCCTTGTTCTTGGTGCGCCGGCCCGAAGCCCCCCGCTGCGCCCAAGCCTCTGCGCGCCTCAGCTGCACCTTGGCATCCTGCAGCTGCCCCTCGGCGCGCTCGTAGCCTCGGCATATCGCCCGTCAACACCCAAATTGGTTAGCCCCCAGTGAACATCAACCAATCCAACCACTAAACTGGGTTCGAAAATGGGTGGTGAATTCACCTACCAACCAAAATGGTACCATTGGTTTTGACCCACATATGGCTGGCAGGTGGATGGTTGCGACATCCATGTTGCAGCACCTAAGGAAAAATTATGGGAAGCCATTGCTTGTTCCCCAGATAGCTGAAAGCTATAGGGGTTCTAACTTCTAATAAAGAAGGGAAAGTGATTTGCGAGATTGAGGGCCGGGTGCTGGGCGGCATGCAGTTTGGGGTGCTGGTGGAGGTGCTGTTTTGCGAGCTTGACGGCCGGGTGCTACTGGGCATGCAGTTTGCAGCGCTGGTGGAGGTGCCGCTTTGCGAGATTGACGGCCGGGTGCTAGGGGGCATGCAGTTTGGGGTGTTGGTGGAGGTGCTGTTTTGCGAGATTGACGGCCAAGTGCTAGGGGTCATGTAGTTTGGGGTGCTGGTGGATGCTGTTTTGCGAGATTGACGGCGGGTTGCTAGGGGGCATGCAGTTTCGGGCGCTGGTGGATGCCGCTTTTGCGAGATAGGGGGCATGTAGTTTGGAGTGTTGGTGGAGGTGCTGTTTTGCGAGATTGGCGGCCGGGCGCTAGGGGTCATGCAGTTTCGGGTGCTGGTGGCGGTGCCGCTTTGCGAGATAGGGGGCATGTAGTTTGGAGTGCTGGTGGAGGTGCTGTTTTGCGAGATTGACGGACGGGTGCTAGGGGGCATGCAGTTTGCGGTGCTGATTAAGGTGCTGGTGCCTGTGCTGTTAAGGCACTGATGGACAGCGGGGGGGCACACTCAGTTTGGGGTGCTGTTTGGGGTGCTGGTGATGGTGCAGGCACATTCTTGCAAGATTTATGGCCGCATGCAGTTTGGGGAGCTGATGCAGCTGTTTTGGGGTACTTTCTGGGGTGCTGTTTGAGGTGCTGCTGACGTTGTGGGCGCAATTTTTGGAGATTGCCGGCGGGTGCTAGGGGGCATACAGTTTGGGGTGGTGGTGCAGGTGCTGTTTTGTGTTGCTGTTGGAGTGGGCTTATTTCCCAGATAACTGGAAACCATAAACTTCCAATGAAGAAGGGAAATTGTTTTGCAAGATCGACGGCTGGGAGCTAGGGGGCATGCACTTTGGGGCACTGGCGCAGGGGCGCTGTTCGGTTCAGGTGCTGGTGACAGTACGTGACGGCAGGGTGCTCGGGGACGTCGTGTCCGGTGCTGGCGCGGGTGCTGCGTTGGGGTGCTATTGGGGCTGTTTTCGGGTGTTGGTGATGGTGCGGGCGCATATGGATGGCAGGGTGCTAGGGTGGGTGCTGTTTGGGGTATCGTGGTTGTCGCATCATCATGATGCTGGCCGGAGCATCATGATGCTGTCAGCAGCATCATGATGCTGTTGAACCGATTCGGATGTTGTTGCTTCTCTACCTGTCCCGCGTAATGGTTCGCGGCTGGTGTATCATCATGATGTTGTCAACCACGTTATGATGCTGCTGCAATCGCTGCGATGCCGCGTTACACTGTCGCAAGATGATTCGTGGCTGTGGCGTCATCTGGATGCTGCCTTTGCCATCACCAGGATGCTGTGAGCGTCACCATGATGCTGTCCGCATCATCGTGATGCTGTCGAACTCCGTCTCTGCCTTTTTTCTGCTAGATATGTAGCGCGGAATCGTTCGTGGCTGGTGTATCAGCATCATCCTGTCAACATCATCGTTTTGCTGATGGACTCACTAGGGCGTTGTTTGCGCGTCTATGTAGCGTACTATGCTGAGTAGCTGTGGTATTTTCAAGATGCTGTCAACATCATCATCATGCCGCGGGAACCATTGTGATGCTGCGTCATGGTTCGTAGCCGTGGTGTGCTATCTGGGGTCTATGCTGGTGTAATTGATTTTTATAGTGGGAATCAACATAAGGTGTCTTAGGTGCAGGATGGCGTCCATCCACAGTATGGCTGTGCAAAATGGGTTGCCCTGGTAATTGAATGGAAAGGACGAACACCTGAGATGCCCTGGTGGGTTCATTTTGACCCATATGGGGACTGAGATCCCAGAGTCCCCCCCATTTTGTTTAACACAGGGCCTATACCTTGCGACTTTTCCACGCGAACATACACCGACCGTAAAAGTTAAATCGCCGAAGCTCAGCAGCTCTGCCATCTTAGCCACCAGGCACCTGCTTCCTTTTGCGGAGGAAAGTTTACCGGTGGGAAAACCAAGGCGGCCACAACCGTATTTCCCGTATTTCCTACCTATGCACAAGTGATTCATAATCTAGACCTGGTATTACAATGGCTTACCCCGAACCATGTAATGAATTGAAAAGGCGGCTGCACCCATCATTTCTGGTTGGGATTGTCCCTTTCTAACCTTCGAGGACGTGGCTCAAGTCACAATTATAATGCTCGCCAAAAGGCGCTCGGCGCGTCTCTTCAGGAACCTCTCCCAACTTCCTGGATGTGTGTACGTCTCCCCATTGCCATCAATCTCAAGAATTTGGTCACACACCGAGTCCAGGAAGTAGCCTTATTTTGCACGGGTTCGTTGGAAAGGCTTCGTTGTTGGGAATTGCCCCTCAAAACAACTAGCTGAATATAGTCAGTTCCCCGTATGAACCAATGCACCTTATCAAAGTAACACATGTTGCTGTCCCCGCAATATTTCTACTGGGATTCGAGGGGCATATTCATCATGAAGGGAAGGGGTTGTGCTGCTTCAATTGACTTTCAAGCCCAAGAAATACCCCACACAAATTCCCACAAATGCCAAGCGACGGTCGTGCGAAACGAGGATGAGGCTCAAATCTCCTGCTTGAGCCAGTGTCTCTTGCAAGAAATCGCAGCCTTCTACAGAGAGGTGGTTGGTGGGCCTTGCATGCCGACCGGCAGTCAAACCCGCTACACGTGTTCACACATGTCAATGTGTCAGTCTTTCTAGCCCTCCAGCCTTGGCCATCAGGTACACGGGCATACACACACACACATAAACGATATTCATGCATATATATACATGCATTCCATCACGGTGCATTACATTCAATTACATGACGTGCACACATTACATTACATTACATTACATTACATTACATTACATTACATTACACTACATTACATTAGATTAGATTACATTACATTACATTACAGTACATTGCAGCACATTGCACTACTCTACTATTGAATGACATTGCATCACATTACATTCCATTATGCTACATTACTTACGCTACATTGCACTACAGAACGTTACACAGCATTACATACATTACATACATCACATCACATCACATTACATGACATAACATGACATTGCATTACGCTACATTACTTCCGCTACATTACGGAACGTTACAGAACATTACATACACTACATACACTACATACATCACATTACATGACATGACATGATACTACATTGCAGAACGTTACAGAACATTACATACATTACATACATCACATTACATTACATGATATGACATGACATGACATGACATTACCATACATACACGCATGCATGCAGACAAACAAACAGACATGCATACATGATGCATACATTACATACATAATGTCAGATGCATACATTACATACATTCATGCCTTCATACATGTATACATACGTACTTCTGTACATATCATATCATGTCAGATGTCATAAATGACACGTCTCATTATTTCCGACGTAGATTGTAGGATTTATTGATTGACTAGACTCCACTAGAACAAACACCTAGAAGTCCCTGGCAGAGCACAAACTCACACAAGTCATATTTCAATTCTCATTTACTCAGCCTCTGCAGAAGGCTTTCGGTCTGCAGAAGGCTTTCGGGCTGACGCCTAGCGGCCTGGTGATATGCTGTGCTTGCACACGCAAAGCATGGCTTAAGTTTTCCCACACCTCAACACGGAACCCGTGAACGCCAATGTGGCAACCGGAGAAAGTGAGCCTAATTCTGTGTCAAAATGAAAATCTGGCCATGGGTCCAAATCCCGTACCCCAGTGAACATCCCAATCCCCACTAACATAGGTTCTAAAATTGGTGGTGAGTTCACCTACCAACCAAACTGGGATCTCATGGGTTTTGATAACCACAGCCAAATATCCACTGCTGTCAAGCCGCTCGTCCAAGATCAGCATATCCGTCTCGGGCAAGTCCACCAAGGCGGCCGCCAGGGCCACGCGCCGCTCCTCGCCGCCGCTGAGGGTGCCCACGGGCCGTTGCAGCAGCTCTGCTAGGCCCAGCTCCTCAGCTAGCCGAAAGGACCCCGAAAGGACCCCGAAAGCTCAGGGATGGAATAGACAAAGAGCGATACCTGGTGTAGCCATCTTTGAACGGACAAACATGCAGTGAAGTACGGCAGAGCTTCAATACAAGCGGGGATCCTTACATTGTACACCTGAACATTGCCTTGTAAATGGTGGTGTCGCTTGCTTTTGGTGTTGGAATAGCAACATGTTTCAAATGGTTGCAAAATGTATCCTTTAAGGAGCCCTGATAATTTCTTCTGCCAATTATTTGTCCCTTTTTATGGGTCACATGCAGAACAAAGGGGTCTTTCAAAGTCCAAGGCTTCAAACCATCCAACTGGTGGCTTTTCTTCGTGGCATCCAGAGGTTCATTACGATTTTTTTCTCAGCCCCCCAGTTATCGAAGGAATGTGGACCCCGGACTTATCAAGCCCGGTTTAGTAGGGGGGTATGCGATTCTGGGTGAAATCTGGGGAATCAGAATGAATCAGACCACTTTTGGAGGGGAACACCTCCGAAAGTAAAACTGGGGTCGATTGTTCCGGGGACAACGTTGCCCCCCAATTGGTGGAGGGCGCCACCAAACCATCAAACCACTAATTGAATCCACCAAGAGGGAAGCTGAGCACTGGATTTCTCCTCAAGTTGATCCAACTTGGTGTCCATTGCAACGATCGAAATCCACATTTGGAGGCTCAAAGGGAAACGGAGGAAACCCTGAGGAAAACATGGGGAAGGGATGGAGAGAAGGAAGGACCGGATTCTGAGATTTGTATCACGGCACCTGAACAAAACAACATGGCATGCGGCATGCGACAAATCGTTGCAAGTAGCAAGCCACTGTTCAGGTTCATATGCATGCCGGCCTTGGTGCAAAGGAAGACCCTATAAGAACCAGTTGTTCCAGTCTGAGTTGCTGGGTTCCGTATAGTTGTATACATACGCATGTGCATATGTACATATACATATACATGTAGTAGCTGTTTTTAATTGGGCATAGACCTATACCTGCATCTGGCTTCCGTATATCTAAACATCTAAATAGATGCACATCTTAAATTGTGCAACATTGGATGCCGGGCACCTGCGTTTTGGCACCAAGAAGACCCTAGCACTCAACGGTGCGTCTGTGTGACTCTTGCATAGTCGACATGCATGCAAATCCCCTAGTACATAGGGGGATTAACAAACTGCTTGCGCACGCAGCCCAGGGCACATTGTTATTGCCCTTGATTCTGCTCCCAAGGCTGTGCCGCTTCAGTTGTGCGCTAGACTTTAGATATCCTCAAGCAAAAGCGCGAAGATCTTTGGACTGCCCACTCCATCCCCGCCTTGGCAACTCTTGCCACGCGCTGATCCCAAGCCCACGCTTCGGGAAGCTCTTCCATCTGGTCCAGGGCTTTGGCGATCTCTTCGTCTCCGAGAGAAGTGGCCATCCGAAAATTGTAGGCTGCCCGCGCGCTCGGCGAGCTCGCCTTCTCGTAAATCGTGTCCAGGACCTGGAAAAGTGAGGTGTTTCACCCGGCCTGATTGCCACAAATGCACACAGGAAGTTGCTCATCTTTCTCATGTGGATATAAAGACATAAGCATATCTGCACTTGTTCAAGCGAGAAGCTGTCTTCTCTGCCAGAAATCGTGGGTTTTGTTCAACCATCGTGATGTGCGCTCCCGGCTGCAGGCGAAGCTCGCCTTGCTTGGGCTTGGCCTGCCCAGCGAGGTAAGAGAGCAGGGTGGACTTGCCACATCCGTTGGCCCCCACGACTGCAACCTTTTCGCCTTTGCCGATGCTGAGCGCCGGAATGCGGAAGAGCGTTCTCAGCTCGTCATGCGTTCCGAGGATGCCTTCGCCTTCCAGCACCGCTGCACGCCCAGTTCGCTGAGCCCGCCGAGTTTGGAGTCTCGGTTGGGACACCCAACCAGGGCAACTGATCGCGGCTAGGCACAACCATGGCCACAGAGCCCGGCGCATGCCGTGCCAGCCTTGCATGACAGCCTGGTGGGCCTACAGCCTGTATATAGCCTGACACTTCAAGGCTGGTCAGGTCTCTGCGAGATGTTTGATTCCCGAGGTTTTTATACAACTCATCTCTCCAAACCCCCTCGAATCTTTGCTAAGGCTGGTTCCATGTGAATGTGCCCATCTTAGTGACACATGGCCACGCTGCAAAGTGTCTTCGCGAATTCAACGTTTAAACCCGATTGAATACTGCGGCACCTACGGTCTGGAGCAAATTGTTTGAGCATGCATGCGGCAAATCACAGGCTGGCAGGTACCATAACACGCTAGCATTGAGCGAGCTGCTCCAACCATCATACCCTCCAATGTCTCCAATCAGGCCCTTTCAGAACGTCTCAATTGAGCATAGCTGCCTACAAAGCCAAGCTTCTTTGAAGCTGGCCGAATCTATCAAGACTCCTCCTCTAGCAACAAGGCTGCACTGGGTGCAAGGCCCAACTCTCTGAGAGTGCTCTCCAGCTCACTCGCTGCAAACCTCCGTCTTGGAAATGCAGTTGCCAGTTGAAAGGATGCCGGGATTTGTAACTGCCGACCTTCTGCCTCAGGCAGCCAAGGGCAGCACTGGGCCCACTGGCAGACGCGCGACAGGTGGTCCTGCGCCTCAAAGGTGCGCTCCACGCGTTCGCCGCTGGGCAGCTTTAGGACCAGTCGGACAGGATCCACTCTGCTGGGAGAGGGGCCCTCCTGGAGGAACTCCTCAGCCCAGGCCCGCGCATCATCCGGCGGGGCTGGGGGCTCCTGCCTGGCCTCCTGCCGGGCGGCTTCCGCCGCCTGGTCCTGCGCCAGCGCCTCCGCGTACTCGCGGTCCTGGGCCTGGCGCAGCTGCGCATCCTCATCGTTCTGCCGGGCCAACATGACCTGGCGGTGGGTTAAAAATATGTACCCAAACTGGAACGCGGGTAAATGGAAACTTGGACTACAACCTGCGACCTGCGGTCCATCTCCTGGTTGAATTTGGACCCACACCTGGCGGTGGACCTCCATGGCCTCCACGCCTTCCAGGATGCTCTCCAGCGTCTGCGCGCGAGTGATGGCCCCGGGGACCGCCAGGATCACCGTCATGGCGTCCGCCGCAAGCGGCACCACCACCGCCAAAGAGGGAAGAAGATCCACGGGAGCCAGCTGGCGCAGCTGGGTGTCCTTCAACTCCAGGGGCTTTCCTCTCCAAAACACCGCGCTCTCACGAAGCATAGTGCGAACCTCATCAGAAGCCAGAGCCAAGTACTGCATGGCCTCCTCTCGCACCGGCTTACCTCTTCCTGAAACAATGGCCACAACAAGCAGCTTGGACTTCAAGAAGGCTTCGGCCCTGGCAGCCTCGAAGGTGCCCTCAAATCGCTGTGGACTGGGGAACTCCGCTGCTGCGATCGGCTCCAACTCATCCACGTTCATGATGCCGGTGCTGCCCTCCCCATAGTGGCAAAGGGCTTGGCGTCCATCTACCAACTCCACCCAGCAATGAGTCTTGTCGCGCTTCCGGGCGAAACTGCCACTATCCCAGGGTCCAGCGGTTCGCGCCTTCCGCAGCAGCACCAGCAGCTCCGACCTATCTCGGCAGTGGGAGATGTCAACATCTCTGGCTGCAAGCTCCGCCTTCAACTGTCTTACTGACATCCGGGTCACCTCAATGTGGGCGGTTGGAATGGGCTCCTCCAACTCCGCCATTCCCGAGATCCCTGGTGGCATGTCCTGAATTTGCGTGACAGAAAGTGACTGAAGCCATGTGGCTGCAGCTTTAAATGCTCATGGCACATCTCAACCATATCAACTGGCAATTCCTGTGGCTCGAAGTGCCCTTGCAATTTGCTGAACATAGCTTTTGGACTCAACATTCACAGGCCCAGGCCCGTCCTCCCTGTGCACTCTGACACTTGTGATGCAACATGCTGCATGCTCGTGAATCAGCAATGGGGAAACGATCGTTCTGACATGGCTTCAAAGCATATTCCTCACAAAACCATAAGTTGAATGCCTCTTGTGTCACGTGTCAGGTCCCAATCGGCCAGGCAAAACCCTTTTGCCCAAGCGGCCACATGCGCGGCAAAAGCGCCGACTGTCAGCGGAGCCTCGTCCATATCATGGACGGTCAAATCGCTGGAAACCGAGGAACTTGAATTAAAGCCTCACTTCGTGAGTCCATGCATTCACAGACATATTAAAAGCTGCAAGCAGAAATGGCTGAAATTTTAACACGCCACATGCGATACATAGCTGTGCACTGCTACGAGCAATCTCTCCTGAACTGGGAGGTCATGCGAAGGCTCGTAAGTGAGATAATCCAGTATTTGGAAGCGAACCACTTAACGCAGGCTGGCCTTTAAACACTGTGGATGGAATTCCTGCATCACCTGAGAAAGCATGGGAAACCGTTGTTCGATGGTATTTACAGGGGAATCTTCATTCCAGGGTCTTATGTGGTGCAGGAGTTCGTCCATCCACAGTATCATGTCAAAGTCCCTAAATACTTTGAAAGCCAACAAGTGATCCGAGAGCCGCCTTGACGTTACTGAGGCTGAATTTGGCATGCCCCTGTAAATTGTAAGGCATGCTGTGGAGGCATTTCTGGCGGTGAAACATGAGTGTACATTTGCCTGTAGCCAGATTGCTTGCATCTGGCTAGTCAACTGCAAGCAGCCAACATCTGCTCTCCTTCACTTGCCTAGGTGTGTATGCTTGGCCTTTGAAGCATCTATCTGCAAGCAAAAGCGGCTTTGCCGGCTCCATAGGTCATGTGCCGCACTGGCTTGCCCGAAACAGGCCATGTGGCTATGTCGGGTGCCAAGCTCCAGTCAGCGCCGAGATTTTGGCAGCTTCATGCAGTGCTCCAGCAAGGCGTTGGCAACCACCTTGGTTGCTGACCCCCCTGCAAAAATATATTAACATTTTTTTTTGGGGGGGGTTTAGTGGAAAACCCAACTTGAGTTCAACCAAAAGGTTAAAGTCTAAAGATCCGTTGCCCAATAGCAGTCAAGCCACTATCTCCGGCGCGACGAGTGCCAAGAAGGTGTCCCAAGACACTTTGCCATCCTGGCCAATCAGCAGGCAATCTTTCAGATGGACTTTTCGCTCACGGGCGCTCTGGGTTTGTTTTTTTTTTTTTTTTTTTTTCCTTTTTTTTTTCAAAGATATTTTTTTCGCTCACGGGCGCTCTAAAGCGATCGATTCTAAGTTTGCCAAGGGATGTTCGCAAAAAACAAATCGCTGGCGCCTTACTCACCTCGCTGATGGTGAGATCGCACACCTCGCTATCCGCATCGTGACCGAAGACCTGGCCAACGCGCACAGGTCTGAGGTCCAGGGCCATGCCGAAAAATGTCACGAATGGTGGACAAAATCCTTTCGCACCACGAAGTGAAACCAAGGGAACGTTTGTTGGCATTTACTGGAGAATCATCTCTCTCTCTCTCTCTCTCGTGGCATCGGAATCCGTCCCATTGCGGGCACCCTGGGCGGGCAGCATATCGGCCCTACCTTGGCCAAGTCCGTTTGGCCGATGAAGCCGTCCTTTGGCCAAGTGCATGCAATCCACGCCACATTGGGAGTGGGTCGAAAATGGGGTGACCCCAAAAATGGGTTGCCCTGGTAAATGGAAAGGACTAAACCCTGCGGTCCATATCCTGGTGCTTTGATTTTGACCCATACCCACATTGCAGCCCTAGGAATTATGGCCTTTCATCCACAAGTAGCGCCAAGAGTCCTCGTTGACGTCCAAAATGCCAAAAGTCACCTGGCCCCGAAGAAACGGAGAATCCAGCTGAGGGTGCCATTCATTGGATGCCTGGGTATCGTGGGTCATGCACGCATGATTCTTCCCCATGGTTGCAACCATTCAACTTTTGACTACTGATCTGTGAGCGAACCTGAGCACATGAAGCTTCCAGAAGCTCGGCACGGGAACTGAAGCTCAAGACTTGAACTGGAACGCAGCACATGGGCGTGGCTCGAAAGTTAAGAGCTAGGGTTACGCAGGTTTTAGTCTCTGGTTCCATTTGCCAAGGTGCCGTTTTGCAGGTTTTTGAGCCACAGCCCCACGGACCTGAGGTCAAAGCCAGGCCTCCAGGATGCTGGCATTGCATCGGATCTCGTCCGGGAGGGTGACAGCCAGAAAGGCCCGGTAGCTGATGTAGCCTTGGCTGGCAACAGCATTCGCAGCGGCATAAAGGAATCTGAGGAATGATCTCCAAGATTATCCAAACTACAATCCAAAGTCCAACTGGATGCTCAAAACTCTTCCAAATGTACATTTGCTATAGATCAGCAAAGTGCGAACAAGTGGAAAACCATCTCTCGGGCGCTTCCAAGCCCTGTGTCACTCCTGTCCGGCATGCTGAGTGCCCGGCCGTCGCGGTTGAGGTCCATGGCTTCGAAAATCGCTTCCAAGTCATCTGGTAAAATACCGTCGCCTTGGTTCAGCTCGCATGCAATGGCCTAGAAAAACCCACAAGTCGTGCCCAGATCGCCTTAAATTCGTGTGTTTTGCACATTGCGAAATGACAAATGTCTGAGCTCTGATGTGCCCCCCCCCCCCCCTCCGGCTTTCCCGGGAAGCCTTGGAGACAGGCAACTCCAAAGGCGCGGGTTCTCTTCCAAGGCAGAGATGGAAAGCTCGCCGTAGCCGTGCAAATCTGCAAGGTGGAAGCTAAACAAATCCTTTCTCTCCTCTTAACACATCTTGCGTTTGCCAACAGGCGACAGCATGTTCTCTACGTGTTGTTGTTGCCCACCCAGCAGATAGGCGACGCTAGATTTCAGGCTGAACCTTGGACTCCTGGCGTGCAAGTCGCAACAGATTCACTGGCTGTCTGCCCGCCACACCCGCTCGTCTGTCTACTTCCTCACATCTCCAGGGCAAGATTGATGTGTTCTTAGAGGAGCTGGGCCTGCTGTTGCATGTTGTCAGTCAAGCAACCGCGCCCAGTGGAAAGGACTTGGGCGATGCGAAATGCAAGCATTGCTGGGCAAGAGCTGCTCGCGCAGCGGTGGAGAAGCGGCGCTGTGGAGCCAGGAAAGAGCAAAGCAAAGCAGAAGCATCGCAGAAGTGTTTGCAAAAGTGTGCGGTCCGCAAAGAATCCTGCGGGCTCCTGGGAGCAATCGCTTGGCAAAGTGCTGCTGCGCTGCTTCTTGGGCGGCACAAGGTGGTGTCGGTAGACGCCTTGTTAGAATCGGTTCCCCCTTTTAACAAATGGATCCTATTGATAAATACTATTTTTCCACACTGGCTGAAAATGTCCTGCTCCCAATACTATTTTAGAAAAGCCCAATTCAACACCAACACTAAACTGAAAGCACCCAATTTATAAATATGGTTTGTCCCCCAGAGACCATTTATTATTATTATTAGGGGGTCCGCATTTAGTATTCTTAGGGGGCACGGATCATGGGTGTGTGCCCAGTGGCAAGGAACGCACTTCTGCGAAGCTCTTAACCTTGCAGCTGCGGGCAACAAAGCCTCTTTGGATGGCCGGCAGCCTATGCAAGATCTCCTGAGTGGAGTGTCCAGCCCTTAGAGCTTCCAAAATCAGCCTGCGTAAAAAGAACAAACACCAAAAGGCGGTGTCATTTTCAGCCTCATAGTTGGATGGTTTGACCACTGCTTCCCTTGAAAACTCCAAATACGTGCCCCGCGCCTAGCATGCGAAAGGCCAGGCTGGCTGCTTCAGGCACCTCGCTGACGTGGACCATGATCATCCTCGCCACTCGCTTCCTGGGCAACGAAGTCGGCCGCGCAGCTTACTGTTTTGAGCTCTCCACCGGACTTTTGGCCCTCAGACTTGCACTGAGATTTCAGCCTTGCACCAAAAATAAAACCTGGGTTGCTCTCCCATCCGGCCAAGTCCATGCCTCTACTAAATGGCCTTTCTTACCCAAGGCTCAACATAGGCTCCGTCATGATGTCCCGAACCTTGGAAATCGCAGTGTTGATCCAACAGCAGGATTTGGTGAGCCGATGGCGGGTTGCAAGTACAGGAAGTAAGTCAGTATAAAGCAACTTCTATTCTCCAAAACCACATGTTGTGTCCGGATATCGCCGAGCACGGCAAAGTCCTTTCAGGTCTCCGTTGCCAAGTTCACATCCAGCACTCTGGCATGCGACATTTGCGCTCGCACGCCAGTCACAGCATTGCTATCGCAAGGGAACTAAGATGGACTTCGCCAAGCCTAAGCACAACTAGACCTAAACCAGGCCCAACAAAGACTTTCTGCTCAGTCCAACCCTCACGGGCATCACATTCAGCATATGGCCATGGGTCACAAACCCCGTACCCCCAGTGAACATCCCAACCCCCACTAAAATAGGTTCTAAAATGGGTGGTGAATTCACCTACCAACCAAAATTGGATTCCATTGGTTTTGAACCAACAGCCATATTGACCTGTCGAGGAGCCAAATGCGGCAGCTCTTTGAGCAGCGCTCCCGCCTGCAGGCTCTCCGGTGATGGCAACCTGGGAGATGCTATAAGCGAGTGGCAACGCCCACTTTTGCGCGCCAACTGGCGCCAACAAAAACGGGGGGGGGGGGGGGACCGGTGCCAAGGGGCTTGACAAACAAAAGAACAAAAAACAACAACGGGTACCAAGGGTTCCCATGAGCTTGCCGGATAGGACAAACATGTCCAAGTGCTGTGAGGCATTACTTCAATGCGCTTGGCCGAGCTGCTGTCTCTCTATGTCATAGCCGCCAGTGTTGAAAGGATGCTTCAGCGCCTCCTTGATGGTTGGTCGAGCATGCCGATCATGCTGTAGCATTTGCTTCAGCAAGTCCATAGCGCTTGATGACAGATTCCACCTTTGTTCAGCTTCAGAAGCAACCGCTGACACCTTTTGCTCATCCCAAGGCACAAAAGGGCCCCACAGTGGGCCCCACATCAAAACAAGAACTTGACGACCTCCCGAGCTTTGTGGAGCCTACAAAGAATTTCTGTGACCGCCGCTTTTTTGGCATTGGTCGGTTTCTTCTCCCGAGGCTAGGCACTCCGTGGCCGCGCACTGCAGCCGCTCTTGTAGTACATGTCGTACCCGTGTCTCGCCTGGGATGCAATCGGCCAACACGGCGGCGCCTCCAGAATTTCCATTCGAGATCTGCGCGGATCGACATTGAATTTGGGCTTTGGGGCATGGGGTGTTGCTGAAAATGGGAATTGAACACCGTCAAATGGCACTTCAGTCGTTTCTTGGTTTAAATGCATAAGTGATGGGCACCTATATTGAGACATACGCATGCATAGGGAAGGGAAGGACATTGGGGGAAGTTGAATGCGTGATCTCACTGGAAGTGGAACATCCTTTTCTGGGAGTGACGCAAAAGCTGTACCTGGTGCTCTGCTCGTCCTCAGGCACCCTCCGGGTCCCAAACACACGAAAGCTTGGCTGGAAACGGCACACGCCTAAAGCTTTGGAAGCCCCCGAAATGAAAACAACCAACCTGGAAGGGCCAACAGCTTGAAGTCCTGGACAAGTTTCACCATAGTGAAGGCGGGGCCTTGAAGCTGGGAGCAATGGATCATGAAGCTGGGGAGCAGGAAGGCCCGGGGCCAAGCCGAAAGCTCTATGGGCCTGAAAGCTTGGAAGCCCTCCCGCTTGCTCATCAAACATTCACAGCTCAAACGCCAACTATGCCAACTTGTAAACCATGCCATGGGATCCCCAGCCCAATGCTGCGAAACCCGTGTCCAAGAACAACCGTCCCTTTCAAGTTGCGCTTCACCGTGGCCGGGCAGATGTCATCCAGAAGTGGTGTGCCTGAAGGCAAGGGACGCCACCGAAGCCACTAATGACTAAGGACAAGGATTCTAGCATAGTAGCATGACTCAATGTGTCAAACAGGCCAACGTGCAGTCTACATGAAACACGGGACGGTGTTCCGCTTAGAAATCCCCATTGCGAGACTGCCTAATACCCTGTTTGCATGTGCTTTGGTTTTCAATGTGCGCCGTAGAGATATTCAAAGTGTGGCTCGATGTCGTCAAGGCGGGTGGGCCCTGCCCATCGGCTGCGTGCAAATGGTGTCGTGGATGCTTGCTGTGCAAGAATTGCATGCGTATCGCAGCTGCTGCGCAGGTAGGGTTTCGCTGTTGAAACCAGCCCCGATGAACGGGACCAAATCGAAACGACTCATATTGACTTCCGTCCATGTCGTTGCACAGGGTCTCATGTCTGAGGCCCTTTCAGTCACTAAGCAACATAATGCAACGTGTCTTTTGACTTTCACAATGACCCCGAGATGCTAAGCGGCTCCGGTGACAAGTGGCATGGCAGGTTTTATGGATTCAGCCTTCCAAGCTGTTGCCTGAAGGGTCGAACAAACAAAAGCCAACTGGTGCGGGACAATCTTGGGGTTGCTGGCACAAACTCACCTTCCACCATCTTCCACCTGAAACAGCCATCTCTTGAGGGTTGCGCCTGTGAGCATCACGAAGAGCACAACTCCGCAGCTCCAAACATCACCTTGAGCTGCCAACAGGGCGCTCAAGCTTCAAACCTGGCTCTCCACATCTCTCCACGCAACCGCTGCAAACCGCTGCAGAATGCTTCTGTCGAGCCTTTGGCCTGAAACCCTGCTCTGGCCTTCCGGGCCATAAATGCCGCTCCAAAACTCTGGGGCCATGTAGGCCTGCGGGGCGACAACCGAATTCTACTTAGCTGTGACTCCGCCATCCCCAGTCACAAACGCACCAAAAGGCTGGCGAGCATGTGTCAACATCAGGGGCACCTGCAAATGAATCATTTGCTTCGGGATTATTCAGGTGTCTTCGCGAATGAGCCAAACAGTGGTCCCTTTGTTTTGCTCACAATTATTGTTGATGCCCACTAGCAAAAAGACAAAAGGAAAGCACAATGCGACTTCGGTACAGTTGTTCCAGAGATGCGGTGGTTCCGGTGCATGTCGAAGCAGCTGCTCAAACCAAAATCCACCATCCTTGGGCAAACATGAGCAAACAAAGCTCGCAAAGAACGCCAGCTTGGAAGCAGCAACGCGTGAGGACTTGTGCAATATTCGGGCATCTTCTGTGGACAAACTTCTACTATGCTGACGGTTGCGATTCGCACGCATGCGTGGGTGCCTGCTGTGTGCGACCAAGCTGGCCCACACATTGCCAAGAATCTTCAGATTCCCCTGCGCGATGTCTTCCCCACTCGTTGATCCTGGGAGCGCGCAATCATTTGCATTATGCTCTCAGCATCTGACAGTGGCTCTGCACAACAGCATGTTGAAACACAATCATGAACAAAAAACGATACTCGTGCCGAATTCGCCATCATGCTGTGAAGACATTCACGTATGTGACCCCGGTCTCTACCTGGGATGAAGAACGAAACAACCGAGTATGTGCGGACAGGGAGCTTTTGAACATGAAGTTTTCCGGCTTGATGTCCTCAGTCATCACCATTTCAGCGGTCGATTCTCCGCAATGTCAGCGTTTGATTGGTTGTATGGCAAAGAATGGGCAGTGGTAGTGGACAAGAACATGCCGCCAGGGAGCATAGTGACCTCGATACCTTGGTAGTTCAGGATAATTCAGGCATGCAGGCAGGCAAAAGGTATAGGCTGCTTAAACAACGGATGTGTACATCAGAGTCATGCCCCAACGTCAAGACATCGAATGAAATCAAAAGAAGCCGGGGGTGGCACTGTAGCATCGCAAAGCCATTCAATACCACGTGCTAAGTCAGGTGAACACTGCAGTGACTTGCCACTCAACAACTACACAATGCATCGGCCGCTTTCTGCGTTGTGACCTTCTTTCCAAGAGAAACTCCTCGCCACGCGCACGCAGTTTCTGTGCACAAACCACATGGCTGTGGGTCAAAAATAGGTACCCAAAACCGAACCCTGGTAAATGGAGACCTGGAGGCAACCTGTGGTGCCCTGGTTTTATTTTGACCCATCACATGTCAAGTCACTGGGAGTGGCAGCATTGCAATGCCTTAAGCATGTGCCGCAGCGCCACGGAGCCTTCTAGCTCCCCCAACCTGCCAGGAAAGTTCGACCCACGGACATGGCATGGGCACAAACATCGCATCAAAAACCGCTTTATGATGGCTTTGGGCTTTGCTTCTGTTCATTAAGCTGCGTGGTGTTTCACTTCCATGGGAAGTTTGGTGCTCCTGGATATCGAACCTTGGCGGTTAACCGCCGCCAACTGCATAAGGAGGCAGGATGTACAGGTGTCATACAAAATGCATTGATTGTATTTGGGGCTAAGGGTGCTCTGACACAGGCCCATGTCACGCTTTATACACCCTGATACCGCACCGCTACAGCATTGTGAGCTGAGATTGGCGCTTTCATCACCATGGGCCCGTGAGGGACTTCTGACTTCCCGCGCGCCCGAGTGGCAAGTCATGAAAGCTGTCAAGCAATTTGGCTCTGAATTTAGTTAGGGACCCTTTGGTGGACATCATTTAGGTGAAAAATCCATGTCCACCACGCACTTTGGAGGGGAACCCCATCAACACATCGCCATTTCAAGCGGTGCCTTCCAGTTTTTGATGTTCGGATGGTCTCCAGCAAGTCCAAGCCCTCGCACAACTCGAAGACTAAGTAGAGAAACTCCTTAATGATGGAGATCAGGACTTGGGCAAGCGGTCACATGGGTGTGGGTCAAAAATACGTACCCCAAATGCAACCCTGGCAAG
Organism: Effrenium voratum; assembly: GCA_963377175.1. Classification (NCBI taxonomy): domain Eukaryota; class Dinophyceae; order Suessiales; family Symbiodiniaceae; genus Effrenium; species Effrenium voratum. The sequence goes on along the minus strand of CAUJNA010000033.1, from coordinate 150,770 downwards.
TGGAAACATGCGGTCCCTTGGCGGTTTAATTTTGACCCATATCCACATCCCCTTGCATTGCAGCAAGGTCACATCTTCGTCATAATATTCCAAGAGCTTTACCTCAACTGCTGCCTGCTTCACAGAACAGCTGCAATGTTCTTTCAAGTTCATGGTGCACCTCTTTCTGCTCTGCATGGCCAAAGGCTGCAACAGTGTCTTGCATGCGGAAGCAATGCTTCTCCACCCCTATGAGTCCATGGAATGCGAAGCTCGCGCAAATCAGTGAGTGCTTCGCAGCTGCAATGTGCGGGTGGTCGAGGCCCAACAACGTGTCAAGCTCATTCTTATGGAGCTCTTGTCTGCCCGGCACCTGACGGTCTTGGGGTCTTGGTTCAGCTTCCCTCGTTGTTCGGTTTGAAGCCTGGTGGTGTGCTGGTTAGGGGGTTCCCCAAAAACTCACACACTCCCATGTGCTGTGAGTGCTGTATGTCGCCCCCATTCTGCTTTGAGCGGGTTGTTCTTGTTCAGCAGTTGGGGCTTAGGCGCGTTGCACATGACAGAGCTAGCAACAGCGAAGTGGTGATTCCTCATTTCAATTTGTCAGGTTGCATCGCCATGCATCGTGCAAGGGAATCCAGGGCTGTAGGAACTGGCGAGGTTTCTTGCAGACTTGCCAGGTGGCAACCCTACAAGACGAGCCTCCCAGTCAGAAAGGGTCTCTTCACGGTGCTTTTGTTTTCCTTCCGCCTGAAATTCATGGCGGTCGTCAGATCGAACGCCCCGCCTTGTGCAGCCGTTTCACGGCCCGTGCAATACCCGTGCGCTTGTGGGTGGCCGACTGGGCGGGCGTGCAGCGTCGGTCTGAAGGCAAGTTTGAAGCGGAAACCAAACTCCTCTATATGATAGTATGTTTGATTGCTCCCCTCAAGAGTCAGTTTTGCCATCTTTGAGCATTGACAATCGCCTTGAATTCAGTAAGGCGTGTACTTTTTGAGCTCTAGAAGCACTGGCGGCACATGAATCATCTGCTCGGAAGTTGTTCAAGTTGCACTCAAATAGCAACGGTAACTCCAAAACCAATCCTGCACAATTGCTTCACTCTCCTTGTTCTCCCCTGAGTCTCCCCTGCCCTGCTGGCTGGTAAAATGAGATTCTCCCATTGATTTGCTCCCTTCTCCTTTCTTTCTGTCCTTCTTTCTGTCTTTCTTCTTTCTTGCTCTCTCTCTCTCTCTGCCATTGTGTCCAGAGGGTCTTGACTCAGCAAGGCAACGACAAGGCGCCCACTGACATTGAGGGGGACCCAAAAAAATACGAGCACAGCCTGGGCAAACATCGAGTAGGAGCCACAAGGATCCAAGAAATGCGCGTGCAGCGGGCTTGCAAACTTGTGGGAAAGCTTGGCCGAAGCATGTGTGCTGAGTCTGTTCGTGACAAATCTGGTCAACAAGTCCAATAGTCAATGCTCAGAGCTAATACTCATGCAAAGAAGCCAGCACACACAATATCATGACAGCGGTCCAAGCTCGCAAAATATCCCTTGTGATTTGTTCCTGCGTCAGATTTTGTAGCCAGGATGCAAACACTTTCCCGAAGCCACCCTCGCCAATTTTGAATTCCACCTCAATTTCCCCGCCGCATCTTGCAAGCGTGTCATGCTGCTGCCGCTCTCGTGCGTCGAAGCGTCTTTGTATGTTGAAGCGAAAGATTCCCCGCTCTGGTGGAACCACAGGAAGTCACCACTTCGTGCCCCTTCCTTGATCAAAAACTCTCCTTAGGCATGTTCCAACCGCGCGCGTGTTTTTGATGGAACAAGATATGGCCATGGGTCAAAATCCAAATCGTACCCCCAGTCAACATCCCAATCCCCACTAAAATAGACTAAAATGGGTGGTGCACGTACCCCAAAATGGGATCCCATTGGTTTTGACCCACAGCCATATGGCATTTCTATGACCTGCCTTGAATGCATCCCGCTTGCGTGGCTGAGAGTCTCTGAGCGTCTGGGCTCATCTCTTCCAACCCCTGGGCTGTAGCCAGTCTGCAAAATCGGCGCACAGCCCCTTTGAGTGGCCCAAGAAACATTGGCCACTCACCACACAGTTGCATGCCAGGCGGCGAAATACAAGAGAAGAGACCTGCCTGAGTGGCTCGTGGCGTGCCATGCTCTCTCTGCTTGAGCCATTCTGGACTCTTTGACGATTTGGGTGTCCTTCTTTTGACGGCACCTTTTTTTTTTTTTGGAGGGGGGGGACACCAAAAGGAACACCACCATTTCGGGGGTCCCCTTTAAAAAAGACACACCCATTCTCCCACCTGCAAGGGACGTTCGGACAGCGGCATTGCGGTCGACAGCTGCCGAAGGCAACAAAATCATGGGCCGGCAAGCGCTCAAAAGCGGCACTTTGAGAAGGGAATAACAAGACTAGCTTGCGGCATGCTGCGAGTGCTAATGTGGGTGAGGGGCGAACAGGTACTCATGGCTTGCTGGCATCATGTCATTCAGCGTGCAAAGCGCTAACGTCAAGCAAAATGGTTCATGCACGCCCTATTAAAGCTGAAGTCAAGCACAAGCAAGGTGCAGTCTTAAACTCGTTTGAGCAAACAGCAGTGCGAATCGGCGTTGGAGTGTCAACAATGAAATCTTAGAAACGTGACGCGAGGCTGATAGTGGACGCTCGTGGGTGTGCCATGTTCACGCATGACCAGAATGCCAAGCAGGCAGGCAAACCAGGCATGCAACTGATCCATTTGCCCACGCTGTCTATCTCTGATACTCATTGCGCAACGACCGAGAGGTCGACAAGGTGTCATTTTTCTCATCCATTGCAAGCAAGTCTTTCCCTCGGCAATGAGGCTGAAACCTCTTCAACTTTGTGCACGAGACTTCGACATTTCTTGGAAGCGCCGCCAGAAAAAGGAGAGCCACCACAAACCTTTCAATCTGTTATACCGCGAGCCCAAACTGATTTACCTGCCCTCCTTCTCCAATCCCAAGCTCTGTGAATGTGGGCATTGCCACCCTCTAACCACAAAACGTTGCATACCAAGCAAGCAATCAGGGGCTGATTGTTTGATCTGTCCGTGCCAACAGTTCAGTTTCGGTTCAATAACTTCCACCACTCCAAACAATTTGTGAGCAACATGCCTTCCGGTTTCATTTCAGCTCTTGTCTCCAGTTCAGAGCTCGCCCTTCTCCTTCTCGATGAGGCGCGTGTAGGCGCTTTTCTCCCCCTTGCGATTGAAGTCCTGGCTGTACGAAGAGGAAACCGCGCATCCGGTGCATATGGCAACCATCAAGCAGTTCGAAGGGTCAATGGCCCCACCGCGTCATAAACCAGCTGGTCAAATGAGTTTTGCCCCGCTTTCCTTTTTCTAGATTGTTTGGGGGCTTACGGATGCAGCTTCTTGCACTTCCCGGCCTCGATCTGTGCAAAATTGCGCCTCTTCGATATGAGCTTGCTAAGAGCGGGCGGGTACTGCCCCGGACCTAAGAAGGCTTCCAATCACTTGCCGCACACAGCTACCTTGGGCTCGGGCAATACCATGAGCCAGGTACATCACACAGCCGATTCTTTGGATCCGCGACCCAGTCTTTGCTTTCCTGACCCCATACCCTCCGTCAAAAAGCGAGCTCTTGAAGGCAACTTCTGTCCTGTGAGACGTTCTGCACTTCGTAAATTCGCCTCAGCCCCAACTGCCATGTTATTTTTGTTGCTTGCGGCTTCACTTCTTGCTGGAAATGCTTGACCAAGCGGCATCAGGCCATGTTTGGTGGTGTGGACATGTTTGAAGTACTTCCTCAGTCATGGCTCTCTGCAGGGCGACATACATCAATCTTTTGTGTTGCATTTCTGTGTGGCAAGAAGCATCAGGCTTCAACCGAAGCGCTGCAATCTTGTGGCCAAGCTGCTCATTGACTTTGACTCCTTTCTTGACGTTGTGCTCCACAAGTTTGTACAGGAGCGACTTTTCCATCATGGGTGTTGGCGACCGGTCTTGGTAAAAGCCTCAGGGAAGAATAACTGCACAAAGCTTTTGCTCTGGCACAGCTGCCTGGCAGCAAACACCCAGGCGCGGGCCAAATTTCATGCATTTGGGATCGTCGTCTCCACAATGGTCTGGAAATACCGAATTCCCGATCCTCTAACCACGCAGCTGGCATGGTTGCAAAATATTGTGTGATCCAAGCTGCTGTATCAAGGGTGCAGCACAGAATCCCTGCCCTGCCAAGCTCAAGCAGTCCTGGCAAGATGTGGTGACTTCCCCAGGTCATCCCGCCTGCCGATTGGGTCTCATACTGCCGCCAGTGTGCAAATTGACTCAAAACAAGTGTGCGCTGGGCGGCACCCGCTGAACCGACAGCTGGCTTGACTGGCCAAGTCACTGTCCACCGCCCCAAACTAGCACGTAGTCCGCCAGGTGCCGAATCGCATTGTGCGCACGCTTCACCTTCCAAACGGCAGTGGAACGAATGCTCATAAACAACAGCAGGCCGATGTGCAAGTGTTTCTACCTGCAAAGGCCAAAGACTTGCGAGGGGCTGGCAACAGCTCGCATATCTCATATGTCAATATGACAAAGGGCAAACTTCTTGATAGGTGCGCAGCTTTCTAGTGACGTTGAACGCTACAAACCGCCAACACAGCCAGTTGCCCATGGAGCATTTCGCCCGCACCTCGCTGGTGAGCGTGCGCCCCAGCGTGGCAATATGCTCGTGGTTCCAAGTGTTGCCATCTGCAATGGTGGTCCTCCAGATGCATGCTAATCAGGCATTGCATGCATGCGTCTGAGGCTGGATATCTACCAGGTGAATCAAACGATCCGAGCTGATCTAAGCACTTGCAAGCTGGAAAGCAAGTCTTCCACTCTAGTGACATGCCTCTCCTGTTGGCAATGCCGGTGATTTGATAGCCTGGCAGCCAGGATTGAAACTAATTGAACACAACATAAGTCAAGCGTATCAAGCACGCCGTGTGCAGCAAAGGTGCCGTAGTCCCACCATGCCATCACTCTTGAATCTTCGGGTGTGTTTGCCCTCAGACATGCTAACCGCATTTGCTACACAGTGAGTTGCCCACGTCAAACAGCAAGTTTCACCTCGCTGCCTAGATCTCAATCACCACATCGACACATGCCGGGCAGCTCAATCCACTTGTAGCCTTTGTAGTAGTCATCAACAATGTAGTTGCTCCCGTCCTTGTACACAGGCCCCTCTGGATGGTCTGCCAATATGCCCCCTCGCCTTTTGCTTCACCGCATACATCACGGTGGGGCTTGCCACGTGCTCCCCGATGGTTTTGCAATGCTCGATGTACTCAGGCACGGCTGTCCTCATGCCACCTCACCCGACGAAAGGGAAGTGACATGGCGATGGTCAACAGCCAAAGGGATGACTGTCAGCGTTCGGTTGCCAAACAAAACAAATCGAAATGCATTCAGGGGCTTCACGGCTTTCTGACAAGCTGCTGAGCGTCAGCATGTAGAAAACAAAGGCCTTAGATCGCGCGATTTGGAGCATCCGTGTTCGAGCCACTGGTTGATCCCACCAAGTTAGTTCCCCGGTGCCCGTTTGGCAATGCTTCAGCTTTCCTACCCGGCTTGATTGAGACAGGCGACCACAAATTGCTGAAGGAAACAATGTGGGCGTGTTTCCCACGAAAAAATGCGGCATGCAAGCTGGGCGGGTTGACTGATCTGAGCCTAACTGGAAGCAATCATGCAACTAAACACCACCGAACTGGCCATGGACAACATATTTCCACTGCCGCGCCGGACGAAGAACCTTTTGCTGATAGAACTTGCCGCACCACTGATGGAAACACACTGATTGGCCCTAGAGTTTTGGCCAATGCAGCCGGTGCACCACAGCCGCAACAGCACGCAGCAGCACCAAGGGAAGGCTGGTATCCAGCTTTTCACGGAAGATCTGGAAGTCTTTCCTGCCATCGTTTCCCCACAGTCTGATATTCCTTGCGTCGGGGTTCCACTTTTGGTCTACTCCAAGAAAGGGTCAAACCCATGGATGGCTGGTTTCCCTAAAAGGAAAACCCCTGGGTTTAAGTCTATCTTGGGGCACTCAAAAAGTGAAACCCTGCTTGCGTTGGCGCTGGGCCAAGGAAACATGATCCGTCATGTAGAAAAAATGGCCAAGGTGCAGGCTGCCCTCGGAATACATATTCACGTAGTAGCCTAAGCAAAACCGAAAGCTGCTTCCCTTGCCAAAGTGGAAGGCTTCCCTTGAAGCCAGGTGCAGCCTTTGGTTCGAGACCAACTCTTATCCACGACAGGTAGCTCTTCACCATTCTCTTTATTTGCATCGCGCCACCCGGCCGGAACTCCTACAGGCCGCGAATCATTCGAATCTGCATACCCAGCGGATCAAACATATTCCAGCTCTTCATTTGTTTCTTGATCGGACTCAGTCCTCTTCATACTCTTCCAACTCAATGTTGTCCTGCCTGAAATTAAGGCAAGTTAGATTCTGCACTGCTCCCCAGGAGCTTACCTGCCTCTTCGCTTCCTTGCCATCTTTACCCTCCTTTCCTCAGCTGAAGGGCCAAAGGGCAACTTGACACCAAGGCGGACTTGACACCAAGGCTGGGACCCTCCCAATGAAAAAACGCCATAAACCCATGCCATGACAGATCAGAGTCGAGCAGGCTTGGCCTTGTCTGTCTTGCCCGCTTTGCCCGACCTGGGCAGGCGAAAGGTGCAAGTCTTCAGGGCCTTCCCCATTCTGAACCCAGGGATCCGAGTTTTTTCAGGAAACCATCAAAAACCAGGGGAAACAGCCGGTTTTTGAAAAGAACGATGGTTGACAAGAATGGGGAATCAACCCCTAGAAAGTTGCAATGCTGGCACATGTTGGATCCCATCAAGCAGCATCACTCTCATCGGCAAACAACGTAATCTGATGTTGCGATATGATGACATGTGGTGGGCATGCTTCCTTCCTGGCATCCGAGGAGCTTCCCATCTCCAGACACGGGTGGAGCATTTCCAGCTGGTGAAAGTTTCTTCGCGACAAAGCCCTTCTTGCCGAGCAGAAGAAGGAACCTGAACAGAACATGCAGAAACGCAAAGGAGCCCATCTGGGGATTCATCAATACTTGGCGGTTTTCCTGATGGTCATCCCATGTAAAGGACCTTTCTCCATGTGAATATTTTGGCCCAACCTTACACGAAGTGTCCCAACAACTCGCTACCATGCCCAAATCCCCCCCAGCTACAATGGCTTGCAGTCCACGCTGAGGAACGGTTCAAGGACCTGGTCCAAAAGGAAGCCGCACCAAATTCCTGAGCATTGCCGAAGACCTTCAGAACCATGAAAACCATGCCTACAGGCAAGTGGCCACAAGTCACAGAGACGATAGGGCCGCAAATCAGCACCAAGCGGGACATCTTGCCCGAGAAATGCGAGGCCTCGGAGACTCCCATGCCTATGCCTCAGTTTGACCCACGGTTTTGACCTCAGGCTGCGACGATGAACCCATAGAGGCACATGAAATAGAAGCCTCGTGCTGTGCTTGACAAGCTTGACACAAGTTGAGGTTCAAAATTACGAAGCTGCCAAAGAAACTGCACCCTGGGAGTGGCAAGGCCATGCTGCAAGAATGACAGAAGTGATATTGCGCAAAACGCACCTGGCACAATACTTGGTAAGTGCCTGCAGGACAAAATGATGATCAATCCGAGGCATGTACTTGGGCAAGGCATGGGGACAGGGGCGGGGGGTGCGGGGATCCTTTGCAGCCATGCATAGCTTCTGCCAGCATGCCACACAAGAAGTCAAGCAATGCAACCAGTATCATCCATGACTTAGCTTGGCAAAACATCTCAGCGGAAAAGTGTAGTATCCAATTCGTTTGTCCGCAAGGTGAGGGAGAACTTGCCAAGCGCTTGGAACGGGCACCTGCCAAACTGACCTGATTTGAATCGTCCAGGACTTGGCCCGGCGCCATTATTGCGGTGGAACAGGCAAATGAGGCCACCCAGCAGCGCATAGTCCAGGGGCAAGCCCAGGTGAGTTGCCTCAGTATGCATATGCATTTCTGCCATGGGTCAAAGCCCAAATCGCACCCCCAGTGAACATCTCAATCCCCACTAAAATAGGTTCTAAAATGGGTAGTGAATTCACCTACCCCAAAATGGAATCCCATTGGTTTGGTTCTCCTTGGTGCAACGGGACCGTCCCAATGCCACAAGGTGAAATCCGGGGGGTGTCTTTGATTCCCTGCCGAATGGCGTATATCCTTGGATTGGCTGGCTGGTGCTCTGCCACGGAGTCGACGAGCGGGTTGCCTGATGATAGCGCCACTTGCAAGAGACATGCTGTGGCAAGCCAACCAAAAGAGCGCATACAAATGCAGAACCGCATGCTCACAATGGGATTGGCAACAAATAATTGGCTGCTGCACGCGTGAAGCTTCGGCAGGTGAGTGAATATCACAGTGGTTCTCGCACTAGCAACCCTCATCAACCCGCAAGTGACGAGGAGGGACATGTGTGGCAGGTGCGGCCTGTCTTGGTGTGCTTCACGAAGAGTCCTTAATTGATCTCTCGCTCACACCAAGCAAGCTCAACAGGTGATGGGCTGGAAAGCTTCGTGTAGGTACTGTATTCCTTCACTTGCTCATGTCATGGCGTGTCATGGCTACGGCTATGCTAGTTGTTGGGATCGCACATGGTCAAGGCATGCCAAGGCCATCGGGACTTCAAGGTCCAACTTTTTCCAATGGAGAAGCACAGCTGCACTTTGGCATGTGCCCCGTGCTTGCGGCACTCTCTGGCATTTTGCCAGGGCCGCAGTGAATATTTCCATCATGCCGCCCTCAAGCCGCAGCTGCTGCATAATCACGTGAAGACATAAGAAAGCAGCTTCATCGCGAAATCTCGAACTTGCCATCGCACATGTCATGGTCATTGCTGCTCGGCAAAGTCAGCTCAGTAGGTTGCAAGCCTCGAAGACTTCATGTGTACGTCCGCGCCGAGATGTCCACCCTTGCTCTTTCACTGAGCTTGTCACTGTCCAGGATGGTTGGCTGGGTATCCTTGTACAGCGCTGTCGCTGGTCAAGGCCCGTTGCATGACTTGTTGGAAAGACTGGAAGTCCAACAGCGCGAACAGCTCATCAGTCACCACTTCACAACCTCTGTTCGGAAAATATTCGACACGGACGACATGTGCAAGGCAAGCCAACAAAGGCGGCCATTACAAATTGCAGAGGGGCCCGCCGTGGGACCTGTGCGGAAAGCCAGCAAATTCAAACACCAAAAACAACGCAAGCACAACGTCGAAGAATGAGCAGCCCAAAACATAATCCAGGCAAAAACTTTGAGGACTTTCACTCGATGGAACCAAACACAACCCCTAGGCAAAACCTTTTGGAGATGTCAAATATTTTCACAGCTTGCTCTGTTTGCAGTCTCTTTCTCTAAGCCACATCTGCACATAGCTGGTGGCTATTCAGTAAATTTAAGAATGCCAGAATCTCTCCATCATTTACTTCAAAAAGTGTGCTTGGTATGATTTGTTGAAGTCTTGGTGCTTGCACTTTCGAGTTGTTTCTCTTGTGCATTCTTGATTTTGCCTAGGTGCATCCTTGTAGTTTCTCCGTGTCTCTCACCTTATCTTTTTTGCGACACGTGGCTAGTCCATCTTTGCCGTGCATTTGTACTTTCTTCCTTTTCTCTGCTCGTGCATTGGCCCGAAATGAACATGTCTACTAGCCATCTTGGTGCAACCGTGCGACATCGTCGTACGATTGATCTTCCTTTATCCTTTCCGTCGTCGAGCTTTGGTCAAACATGTCCGGACACTGCCTTGGCGCAAGTTTGTTGCGCTCTTTGCCGTGTCCTGCTTGCACATTGGCCAATTATCCACAAATCAAATTCTGCAACTGGCAATCTTTGCAGCGGCATTTGTTGCGAATGTGTACTGCGAAATGTGCATATGTTTGCACTTCCATTTATATATTTGTTGCCTTCTGTCCCCTGTTTTGAAAATGCGTCTGTGGTATCAGTTTCTTCTCTTCTCCCCTTTTGTATCCTCTTTTCTTCTTTTCAGACAGTATGTACGAGTTTCTCGGACAAACAGCTCTTCTTAAGCTTTCATACCATTCCACTGTTTGTTGTGTAATTAATAATGTTTGCCAAGTTGTAGAAAGAACTAGTGGCCAAGAGTATCTAGGCTGAAAACAAAAGGATCGTATTGTAAGAACAGCACTCTCTTTGAGTGGCATGAGCTCATTATTTAGAGCATGTCAGGGATGGACTATCATGAGTTAGTTTGAGAACATGTTGTTTGGTCACGCAATACTCCAAACAAATTACAACTGAGCATTTCATCGCTTTGCGCTGGCCATGGAGCAAGGAAGCCACAGCGTTCAAATCCTATGTTCCAGCATCCCCCCTACCTTTAGGGGAGGGGGGTGGGGGGTCCCCAATTCCATTTATCTAGTCTTCCCCATAAAAAGGGAAAATGGAACCACAACTGGAGATCTCCAGTGGTCGAGATCCCCTCCCCCAATTCCTTTTTTTTTGGGGGGGTTGGGGATGGTCCAGCATCCCAGGTGCTGGCAGAAGTGTAGAGGTCCTCCGAGGCCTGCGCTTCCCGAAGTGCGGTCTCCAAGTGCTCATAGGACACGTTTTGCTGCGCCAGGAAGCTGCTGATGAAGCCCTGGGCTGCGTCTGCTGACTTGTTTTTCTTATGCCTCCTCTCCATAGGTGTCCTTTGAGGGGAAATAGATGGCCCCTGGTAGATGATTCAACCACCAGGTAAACCAGGAATCGCCATCTATTTTTCGACGAAAACAAAAAGGCTAGCTATGCTCCCCTCCCTAGCGCCTCCAACTGATTCTGGAACTCTTTGTGAAGCAGGTAGGCGTCGTGTGTGTGCTCACCGTCACCTAGGTCTCGCATGCAAATCGAGTGGGGCTGTTTATCCGGTGGGAAGTGCAAAGGCAGCTTCTTGGCCTATCAAAGCGACTTGGACGAAATCCAGTTAAGACAGCACACCAAGCCTGGACCCTGGAGAACTTCAGAGCATGACACTCCCTTGAGTCACACTCTGTGATTGCACTGAAGCGGCTCACTATGCTTTGGCTAACATGGGTAGTGGACTCACGTGACGAAGCCAGCAACTATGTTGTCCAAAATGACCCAAACTAAAATAGCTTTCACTTTCATTTTTAAAAGGGATCTTTTCTCGTTCCGGCCTATCGGAGTCAGGCGTGCCCTATGCACGCGGGCAAACTGCAGCACGTGGTCGTGGAGGCAGTTGCTGGCCCAGTGCCATTCTGCCAGCGCTCCAGCCAGGGCAATGGCGCTGCACATGTCTTGGGCTTGAAATTGTGTGAGCGTGCGTGTGTTAAGGTCCTAGTCCAAACCTGCACATGAGATTGAAGCTGTAAACACACATTTTGCTCTGAGCAGCACTGCAATGCCTGCAACCTAGCTTGGCAACGGCAGCCAACATCCGATTGTGCCTGTACGCGCCCACCAGCGCTCACACCCGCACACCCACACAAGCAGTTAGAGACGCATGAACTGAGACAACGCAAACACAAGTGCAGGATCAAACATATATACACACAGAAACAGCAAATGCGCCAACATGACACACGATTCTCCGTGTGGACAATCGTGATCAACCAGTTCTTTCTCCGTGGCTGCATTCGCCAGCTTTGTTTCAGCATGCATGGGCTGTCGCCAAGTTGGCAACTGCCAGGTACCTAGCTACGTGGTGCTCACGCTCAGAGCACCAACTTTTCCCTCGCAAGGGAAGAATGGTGTGCTGAATGAAGTTGAGCAGCTGGTTTTGCGGCAAAGACAAGTTGGCCAAGGTTTCCCGACCCCAATAATGATCATAACATCACACACACACACATTCCAGCACGCCATTGGATTGACCTACCTGTCTCATTGTTGACCCCCGAAGGTCTGTTTGCCCGGGGGGAAGTCCAACGCCGTGATCTCCGGACCGCACTCGTAGGTGAAGTGATCTTGAGCTGGTGCACCACTAGATGCACCAAAGTCATTCTTGAAGACGGTGGCCTCAGGGCATCTCAAGAAAAACAGGCGGATAATGCTCCTGCACAACATTCCAGGATGATCTGTCAGCCACGTTTTGCCATGTATTGCCATTTTGATTTTCGGACCTCCCCCAGTGCACGGCAGCCCTCCAGGATGCCCTTGTCGTGGTACCCGAAGAGCCGGCTGTGGCGCGTGCCAGCCACGGGGAAGTCGCTCTCATCCGGGAGATGCACGCTGTGCCCACCGATGCGCAGCCGCCCGCTGCTCCGCGGATCATTTTGACCACTGAAGCGGCCAAAGACAGAGCTGCCAAACCTCAGAATGAGCAACGTACAGGCTCATATCGCTATGCTCATTCTTCTCTAAACGTAAACGTGGGCATCTCATGCTGAACCCAGAAGCATGCCCCAGGTGTCGGGCTCCAGAACCGGCCGCGACCGAGACTGCAAGAGGTTCCGCGGCGTTGGCTCGCCGCCCAGGGTGGACTCCAGCTGTGCCTTGAAGGACTTCTCGGATGCATTTTGCAAGAGTTGGCGTTTCGCCGGATCTTTCGAGGCATTGGCTGGAAGTCTGAAAGGCTCCGTCTCCAGCGTGAAGCTGAGACTCTTCCTCATTGGCCGGTTGAGGTGCTTGAAGGCTTTTTTCGCCGCCGGGCCATAGACATTCTTGTCCCAGTCAATGTAATGCCTGAGCACCAGCTCCTCCTTGTCCTTGCGGTACTGGTTCAATTGGCAAGCGGCTTCATGGTCAGGGCCTTTGCCGGTGACGGCCTGAACCAGTCGTGTCATCCGCGCCTGGCGCTCATCACAACGACGCTCAACCATAAGCTTGATTAGTTTCTGATCTCGCTCTCTGGTCGCATCCGTCTTCTTTCGCTTCACCAGCAGCTCTTTGTACCTGACACGCGAGTGTACATGTAAACCGGCCCCGGGGATTGTCAGAGCCAGTCTGCCAGCCCCATGCTGTACTCAGCAACAACACCTAGCATCACCTAGCATCACTTGCAAGACAAACCCCAAGTGTCATCTCAATTTGAGTTGGGGTATTCAGGAGTGGGGATTTGCGCAGTCAAACATTCCTTTGTCACCACTCCGGGCCTGTGATGAACATGGGCATGCGAGTGTTCTTGAAGCACATCGCTGAAGGCACCAGGCGATAGGTCTCCGACCTCAGCTGCATCTCGCCCAATGGACACCCTGTGTTCCTTCTTTTTGTTTTAATTAACAACAAACCTCAGGCTCTTTGTAACACGTGGGTGTGGCTCAAAATTAAAGAGCCAGGGATACGCAGGTTTTAGTCTTTGGTTATTGCCACATGTTTTATTGCCAGAGAAACCCTGCGCTTGGCACAAGGCGCTGTGGACACGTCCAGCGAGCGGGGTGTCTTGCCAGACGGAACCGTGCGAGGCCGAGGAAGCCGTAGTGACCGAGGCTCTGCGGAGCTGAAGCTGTGCAGTATGCTCCTCAGGGCAAGGCACATGGGGTATGGGTACCATCAGCAAGCAGCACGCGCTCGTTCGGGCTGCTGGGCATACCGCCTGGGCTGAGTCTTGAGAGAGGCTACTTATCTATATAATCTTATCATGGGCTTCTGTCCACCTTGGTCTTTGCGTCGGCGCAATCTGTGAAACGCTTGCAGTCCTTTCAAGGACCTTCACATCACCTCCGCCATTGGTCGGGCCCTCTCGCGGCAAGCGCCAGCCGGGCAATCCGTTGGCTAAACTCGGCTCGGACAATGACCTGGAGAGCTGCATGGCTTGAGCCAAAGGCTGATGCGGCCTCTGTGTTTCAAGCTAGGTGTGTAACCAAACAGGGCTACTGTAGCCAAAGACTTCTCGGCATTACTGGGTACATGCGTCGTTGTTGTTGTTGCTGCTGCTGCTGCGCAGAGTTAAGCTGGGATGCTGGACCATGGGAGAAGATCAGTCAACCATTTGCCGGATGAAATCTGAGGAAGATAGGCTTTACTTTCCTCAATCTTTCAATTGCCGCATAGACCCGCCATGCCGCCATGCTATGTTGCAGTATTTCTCGAATTCCTGCCAAGCGGCCGCGGATGCGCGAGGACAGCGGGCCAAAATACCCGGTGGGATACAGCAGAACCTGGGAGATGCTACGGTCGTCGGTCAATCCTTGTCTGCCTTCCTAGCTACCATCGTTGATGAACTGCCCGGAAGGCAAATGAGAAGGATAAACTCAAACGTTTGTGCAGTCTGAGCAGCAGCAACCACAATCAAAGCAAGGCCTGCGAGGATACACATCCTGTGCCAGCGCGTGAGTTGTGGACTTGTTGCTGCATGCTTCTGCAGAAACATCCACTCAAGCATGGGTGTGCCGTGGATTCTTTCTAGCCTCAAACTCCGTGCAGTCCGGGCACATGATGCGGAATTTGACGAATTCCATGGTGCCCATCTTCTTCTTGTGGCGCATGAAATCGGAAAAGGCCAGTACCTTCCGCACCCGTGCTTGAAGCAATGATGCCTAAGTACGCCAAGCAAACCTAAGTCCTACAATAACGCCCTGGAGCATTGGTTTGGCATTCCTTGCTTGGACTTAGCCTCCTACTCAAGTGAGGTGAGATCATCTCACCTGACAGCTAATGCTGCAAGAGATCGAAATCCGGCGCCTAAAGAAGTACCGTGTTTGACCTCCAGCATGGGGCTTAAGTGGAGTTCTGCCATTGCGAACCCTCAAGTCATCCCAGCCTGATAGCCAATGAAGACCAAGAGAGGCCCCATCTGCTCCAGGGACCGCAAGGGTTGCATGCCCACCACAGGGATCTGAATCGCGCCCAGCGTGCCGACGAAGAAGAAGATGGAGTAGGCCCTGACCATCTCGCGCTATCTAGTGGGAGCCGAGAAATCAGTACTGGGCGATTGAAGCAGCAAACGCGAGCAAAGGTTTCGGTGCTAAAGTTAAACCTCAACTGCATGGCGCACTTGTGCACGCCACTGTTGAAGCGGCCAAGAAGTACCAGCATGAGAGCATGGACGCCAATCATGTTGAGGACAAAAATGTAGCCTCAGTCAGTCGACAGCGGTCAGCTCTACCAGTTGAACTTGGCACTGTAAACAAAACAGTGTCACAAACCCAGGCTGAGCCGAGCAGCCGCCCCAAGCTGCGACCATGTTAATGTAAGAGAGGCCAGTGAAGATGCCGATGGGCCAATATTTTGGAGTACGGATCTCAGCAACTGGACTTGCAAACGCCGTGAAGATTTCGCCATGCATTATCCCTCTCAGGAGCTGGCGGACAAGAGCCATAGCCAAAACCTGAGAACCCAACTGTAGAGCGACATCTGCCGAGACTCTTGGCCCAAAGCACCAAAATCACCGCGCCTTCAGCCACTAATTAATCTTACACTGGGACCTGACCCACGTCCATTTTCGGCCCTAAGTCAATGCGGTAACTGCAATATGCGCACTGGGCTGTCAATTTCCGGAAGTCTCCAACGTTTTGTCAATGTCCTATGCCTTTTTGCCCGTCAAACCCGTCAAACCGGAGGCTCTTTGGTCGTGCTTGTTTTCACCTGGGGGCTAGTCTAACAGAGTGGATGCTCGATCTGCCGCAGGTTTCTGCTGGACATGGCCGGCGGGCCTGGGATGTGGGGCTTGGGTGGGCTGTTGGAGCACGGCTTAAGCCCAAAGTGCTCAAAGGGCCCCGTTTGAAAAACCTGAAAAGGACCATGAAACAGCCAGGCCCAGACCCGTTTTGAGGTGGCTTGCCTCGGGCCACGGATCCTGAAAATTAGCCCACT
>CAUJNA010000033.1:97500-132500 GCA_963377175.1 Effrenium voratum | reverse complement strand
ACACATAGACGCGTGCACGCGCACACACACACACATGCATGAACCCCAAAGCCCACATGCATAAGCACCAAAACACAAACACACACACACACACACACACAAACACAGGCAAACACACCCACCCACCCACCCACCCACCCACCCACGAACGGACGCACAAGTACAGTGCACTTTGACAGGTGGTGCGATCCAGCAATTATGCTTGGCGATCCGCTTTTTGACATGACATGAGCTGAATCACTTGCCCCAGTACTTGTGCACTTAGGGTTGTGGGCCTTGTCACTTTGTGCCTGCCATGATGCCACCCACGGATCGCATAATGTGGGCAGGAATGATCGCCATGATTCCTGTGGCCTGTCGATGGGATCGCGGTAGATTTGCCAACATGCGCAGGAAGAGACAGCAGTGGCAGCCGTTGCAAATACGTGCAAATCCTGGCTGCCGAGGTACCATCAGTCCAGCATTCACGCTGCGGGAGATTTCATATGCCAAAAGGCCGGTGAAAATCGATGCCTCAACGGAATCAACCGGCCTTCCTGACCTTCCCCGCAGTGAGCATTCATCCAAAACAACTACAAGTTTATGCGCACTCTCGTGACGTGCCAACGAGCGTCCAGCGAACCAAACCACGGAGGAATCATGCAGCAAATGTCGTTCACGCTCATGGGACCAATCTCCAGGCTGGACCTCAGAGAACCAAAGCGCCAACAATTTGACGCCAGCGATTTGTCAAGGACCGGGGGACATGAAACAGCTACCATGAAACGCCCTCAACATCCCCAACTTTATCACCTTGACTTCCGCCAAAGAACCCCCTCTCAAACAAAGAAGCCTCAAAGGAGCTCGGCTTGTGTGAAAGCAATGGACGTGCGGAATGTGACATACTGTGAACTTGGCTGCTTCCTCACCTCATCGGCCAGCCAGAATCGATTCGACCGGGCAACGTTACAACAAAAAGAACGACGCCGCCCCCGCTGTACATAAACATTTGCCGCTTTTTACACGTTCCTCTCCTGCAAGCTTAGACAGGCCAGCCAAGGCTCTTTAGCGGCGCTGGGATGAAAGGCCAGTCGTGCCTGCGAGTCAGCAAACATGGTGCAAACTTGCGGGTGCTCGAGAAATGGCATGAGACATGGAATGACCCCGAGGAAAAAACCATCCAACTGGGAATGAGAAATGGACCCCCCCAAAAAAAACATCCAACTGGTGGTTTCCTACAGGACCAAAGCCTGGGTTGGTTCCATGTCTCATTCCCTACTGATTTCGCAGCAAAATGATGGCCATGCCTTCGTGCCCAGTTCGCTAGTGGACGCAGGGGAGGTATGAAGGCCAGGTAGACCTCCAAAACCGCGGCAAGCGAGAACCCGCCCCCAGTACAGCCGAACTGGGCCCTGTGGCAAGCAGAAAACGTCCCAGCCAAAACCGAACATGAGAAACAAAGGCCTGAAGACTTGGCGATTACCACAATGCGAATGAAAGCTTGCAGCTTGACTTGAGCCACTGCCCGGAGTTGACATTGCCGAGAAAATTATTTGATACATCCCACGTGCCCATGTTACCCTTGCCTTGGTTTGTGGGACGTGCTTGAGAGCCTGCGGCGCAAGCCCAGAGGAAGTCAATGTGCACGGCTCAGTGATTTGGGCCTCCCAGATTGCTACTGCCCAGATCTGCATCCCAGGATAGATCGTGGTGCCTGGCTGACAGGACATCCAAAGCTCCCAGAGCGGCAGCATGAACGGCCTATGGGGCGCCCGATCGGATACCAGGACATGTAGTCGAACCACTGGAAGAACTTCTTCAAGCCATGCTGAGCTAAGTATTCCTTGGAAAAGCAACTGGCTGAGCAAAGAGATTACCTGTACATGTTGGGGGTGCTTTTTGACACTTTCTCCCAGTGGCTGCTGCACGGTAGTTGAACCACGGGTCGAACTCATGAATGATGTGCCCGAACCTTGGCATCTCGTGCACTCTCCTCAAAAACCAGTGAGGCCTGTGCCGGCAAGCAACGTCTTGATTGCATGCAAGCGGATATCCTAAGTTTGCAGCTCAATATTGAAAATGTCTGACAGCGGTTTAATGCTTTGGTCACCGACGAGATCACCAATGACAAGCTAACCATTTTTCAAACTTCTGGCAGCATGCAGGCTGGCACTTTGCTCCAAGCTTCGTATGCTGCGTAAATGAAATATAGCAGGAACACTGCCTGCGCAAGTCAACTTGCCGGCAAATGCACCGATATTTGCGATTGATGACATACGTGATCTGCCTGCGACTGAGCGCATGTGACACTGGTTCATGTAAGGCCAACACAGGCTGGTACAGCGCCCAGCCTGAATAATAATCAGGCCTGGGCTTGCCCGCGCTTCTTGACAATCTGAGCATTCTTGGTACTATTCGTACTAGACCGAATTTGTGGAGCAGTCATGGCCATGGCTCCTAAATGCGACCTCATTTAGCTCAGCTATAATGCTCTGATGCCAGCTGTGTTATCATCTAGGCCATGTCGAGTGCCTACGCTTGCGGGCCTGGCTCTAGCTTAGCTGGGCCCATCTGCCGCATGGGGCCGGCCATGCGACTGTCCACTTGCGGCCGAAGCACCAAGCTTGAAGAGCTGCCGTAAGGGGAAGGCCACAACACCGGGCAGCAACATGGCCTCGGATCACCGCACTCAATGAAGCACCTCCTGAAATGCAAGGCTGGGGCGCTGTAGGCGAGAATGCTCGATGCCAGGTGTGTGCTTTGCAGTCAATTTCGTTCACAGCTTCGTGGATTCCCTCATTCGAGTCTATCCGCTATCTCTTGCGAACTTCCTGAAGCCGGGTCAAGCGCCATGCCTAACCTGGCCAAGCATTACTTTGCTTCCTGTGCTGGCTGGATGGACTCGGAGACAGGTTGAGCCAAAACTGACTGGGTGATGGTTCAAGGCAATGGAGTAAACACATGGCTCAACTAGCTACGCTTCACTCGCTCATTTGCGCCCCTTTCTTCCAGGTTCCTCCAAAAGCCCTCTAGATTGGCGTGCCTATGGCAGGCAATGCAGGGCAAATGCATGTGCTCCGCTGAAGCTGTTCTCCAGCAAAGCTGCATGCTGGCCAGGGCATGACAACCAACGGCTTGCCTTTGATTATTGGACTGTGACATGCCGAACAACCTGGACCATTCATTGCCAAGTCACAGCATGTGAGGGGAGGCGCCCACTGACTGAGCTGGGGCGCCATGGACGAATCCCACCATTGCCGACACATTGAGTTCCAGTTGCAAAAAAAAGAAAGAAAAGAAGGACAACAATTCAGGCAGCGTGTGTTTCGTCGCAGCTTGCTCGCTCGAAAAATCGAACCTACTTTTTTTGTTCGAGCGCGTTTTTCAGCCCTCACGGGCCGTTTGGGACGCTGGGCTGGAGCGCCTTTGCCAAGTCCCCGTTCTCCATCGCCAGCATCAGCGTGTTTCCCACGGACCTCTGCAGCGCCTCCAGGTCGGGAGGCGTGCGGCTCCTCGGGCTTTCGGTGTTTTGGTGATTTTTTGTGGGGCAGCCCACCAAAACAAAAGGGAAAAAGGGTGCCACTGAACAACTGATTGGTTCATTGGTTTCCGTTATCCTCCACAACCAGGGCTTCAAGTCCCACACCCCGGCTCCAAACCACCGATGGGCTCATCCTCCACCAGGGCTTCAAATCCCGAACCCGGCTCCAAACCAGCCACCTGACCGGGTTGCCTGCCCCACACTCCTCTCGTCGCGACCTGCGAACCCAAGCGACCCTTACGGTCCTCAGGCTGCCGATCTCTCGCAAAGCAGTCTCCAGCTTGCCTAGGCCCAGGCTCACCAGAAACGGCAAGAGAAGTGAAAGCCCAATAGCAAACACCCACATCTTAGCAACGCAAGTGACACATGCACGCAAAAAGACATGCCAGTTGAGTGTATCCGTCTTGCTCCAAGTGGCCATTGCCTGCTGTTTCAATCAGCATTGCGGCAACCTTCTTTCGCGTATCTTGTCTATTATCCGAGGGCTGGATCTCTTTGAGGGCCTTCTGAAGATCCCCATTCTCTGCTGCATTGATCAGCAGATTAGCGGCCTGGTAGCGGCGTTTTGACGGGATGGACGGCCAGGAGTTGCTGCAAAGTGCACAAGGTGTAATACTTTGAGATGGGCAGTCGAGCAACAAGTCGCAGTATTTGAAGCTTGCATGCGAAGCCAGGCCTTGTGTCTGAGCTTCTCTTCATTCTTCTTTCCAGACTTATTTTCCTGGAGCTCTTTCAAGATCTTCTCGAAGTCTCCGTTGTCCACAGCTGTGACCAGCATGTTGCCAGCCTTTTTCCTTGCCCCCTCCGCTTTTTTCAAATCCTCTGCAGAATGCGCCGCTGCACCACCACTCTCCTTCAACACACCCTCCAGCTTGCCATTCTCTGCAGCTTCCACCTTGGCATGGACAGTTTCCGGGCCAATCCGCATCAACCAAGTCCCTGTGAGCGCAAACATGACGCGAGCGCACCTCACCGTATTGTTCATTGATGCACGCCTTCTTCTCCATTGTTTCAGACTCGTGTGGGTGTTTTTCTTGGGGCACACCCATATCCCTTCGCATCGCTTCTATACTTGCTGCTAGCCCACCAGTAGTTGGCACATCTCGGAGCGCACGCTTTGCATGTCATTGCGCGGGTCACCAGTCCTGCGATGCGGGTGGCTTAGGAAAGCCACAAAGTATCCACAACACCGCAAGGATCCCAGAATCCTTGGTTGGCCCTGTATGGAACAAGCACCATCTTGTTCATGAGGGCCCCCTCTCAACCACCCAGGCTTCAAAGATCTCACAGGTATCGGTCTGCATACAACAATGTTTAGCATTGGAAAAAACAACCTCCTCAGAAGGTCAAGCCTCAGACTAGATGGGTTCTTCCGGAGAAGGTGGTCCGCGCGAGCGAGGACGCATCCGGACACTACACAAAGTGTTTATTGGAATCAATTTGGCCTCCCACAAAAACATGGAAGTGCAACATACCCCCTTTCCAAGAAGAAAGTAGTCTTTCTATAGGGTCTGTGCACTTCCATGCTAGCCGGGAGGGTACATTTGGTGCGCAAATAGTTCTGCCAAAGGCGACCGCGTCAGAGTTTAGAAGTGCTTAGTATTGGATCCCGAAAACGTGCCTTAGTAGTCGGTTGTAAATGTTAATATTATGTTAATATGAAGTGCCAGTGAGAAACTCATGAGGCTATGTTGGACTTTCACGCCCTGGTCCCGTCGACACTGACGAAAGACTCTTCACCTCAGTGTCAAGGCACTGAGCTGTTAGAGGTTGCCGCAGTTGCTGCAGGCAAACATCCAATGCACACAACAGTGTAGCAGGTATCCCAACACCAACGGATGCAACAATGGCTGGAATGCCGAGTGCTTCCCAGGCACCTCCCTCTGCAGCAGCCTGGCAGCATCACATATGCCATCAGTCGAATGTTCCCCCCTGGCTTGTCACCCTCTTTTCATGGAATCTTCGGGGGGGCTATTGGGGGGGGGTATCCCTGGACAAGCTCAGGCTAACCCAAGGATAAGCCCTTAATAAGCCCTATTAAGGGCTTCACAAGGGATTCCCTCCCCATAGCTTTTTTTGGGGGTCCATGATCTTCTCCAGGGGCTCTGGTGTTCATCAACTCAGGAAACTTCGGCTGGCTCGAGATGTCGGATTTGCCAATTTGCCAATGATCTAAGGCTACCTTCCATTTCCATTCTTTCCAGGGATGCTTCCTTCTAGAAAACTTCCGGAACCCCGCGCAAACGGCTGGTTTTTGTAAGAACGATGGTTGAAAAGAATGGGGAACCAGTCCCTAGAAATGAGATCTTCAGTCAAAACGTCTTGCCTTGGGCTAATGCAGGCCTGCGGTCTTTCCACCGGCTGCGAGCTGGCTCGCGCAGAGACCACGGGTGCCAGCGACTTCTCCTTCTTGCTGCCCTGAGCATGCTTAGATGCTGCCTTGGAAAAGCCCTTGGTGGCTTTCAGGGCTCCCCAAAGTACAACTATTGATTTGCACAAACATCCGTTGAAGGTAGCAATCTTTTTCAATTTGGACGCTGTCCTCATGCCGTTCCCACCACGCCACTGACCACCCCACGCGCAATTTGCGCACTGCTTGCCAGCCAGGCCACTTGCAAATACTTGCAAATGAAATCCAGCGGCTCTGCTGGCTGCTCCTAGTAAACCAGTCATGGGAATGGCTGTCGAAGCAAACAAAAAGGCAACTTGCAACTTGCCAGCCACAAAGCCGCTCCTTGAGCAAGGCCTTAGAACCACAAGCAACACTTCACACATTCTAGACTAGCTGGGGTTCAGCACGCTTACGGGCAAAAGCAGCACGCTTCAATCGCTTCAATTGATGCTTGACGGACGAAAAGAGCCAAGCCCAGTACCTTCACTGCCTCGGACAACTTCTCCTGTGCATGGCACAGTCAGCGCTGTACATGCTGCATCTGCACGCGCCTCGATGCGGTGAGAGCCCAAGTACTCCTGCCCAGCAGCAGAAAAAATCCAGTGGCCACGGTGCCATTTGGCTGTGGTTGTCAAAACCGTTTTGGGATCCCATTTTGGGTGGTAGGTGAATTGACCACCCATTGTAGAACAGATTTTAGTGGGGATTGGGATGTTCACTGGGGGTACGGGCTCTTGACCCATGGCCGTTTTTTGGGTTGGACCAGCGCATCGCGAATTGTCTCAAGGTCTAACTTCAAGAATGGTATGTTGCGAGCAAGGAGGACTTTCTTTTATACTTTGAACGCACGTTCGGCTGATTTGCCGCAGCCGGCGAAGCCTAACCCTTACACATAGCATTGCTTTGGCCAGGGAGTAGTAAAGAAGTAAGTAAAATAAAATCAGAGCAAGGAGAAGACCCAGGCAGCCGGCCTTGGCCTTGCCTTTCATCTTGGTCGCTCGGTCTACCTTGGACTTCTGCACCTCTTCGCTTCTGGTTGAGACACTCACCTGCAGATCGCACAGCAGTTCTCGACTCTATTTGTCGAAGTGAGTCCCCAGGTGTCCGAACGAATTCAAGCCGAGCCAGCACTCAGCCGTGAGATCTCAAGAATGAAAATGAAACACCTCGAACCCTGAACATATAGCAAGCCAATGAATCCGCAAAGCTCCCAAGCTGCTTCATCCCGCTTCATTCATGAAGAGCAAATAGCACACACAGCTACAACTAGCCAGGTCCCTGCTTGAAACACTTGTGGCACGAGACTTTGCTTGCCTTGCAGCCTCCCTGCACAACAAGTGCTACTTTGATTTGCGCCCACCTTGAACTTCATAGCTGGAAAGTCCGGGTGGGTGCTCGTCGCAAAAACGTCATGCACGGAAGTGGAGTCTGGCTCTGCCGCCAGCAGGCAGCTCCCCACGTGCTGGTAGACGTCAACACGAACATCCTGAGTCTCCGCACTGGTTGCCCCCCTGCGCTGCAAATGGACGTGTATCACAATTCGGCGCTGTGCAAATAGACATGTATATATATATATCATAATATATCATTTTGAGTGTGCAACGCTGACCCAAATCACTCCATCAGTAAGCTAGCTATGCCAGCCGAAGCAACTCGTCGGCGATCAATGGCAGGAAAGTTGTATGCCTCAAGCTGGCAGGGCAATGAAAACAGAGCGCACCCCCAACAACATGATCACGTCACAGTTGCTGACTAACAAGCTAATCGCGTCCAAGTCACCCGCTTCGGCTCGTATCTGCCCTGCTTCAGAACTTCACCCACCCGTACACTGACCTTGTCTGCAGGCGTCTGGCGAGTCAAAGTCATAAGCCCGCATGTGTTACATGCACACACACACAGCCTATGGCACCTCCTCGAAACATCGAGCACCAATGGAAGGGTCAGAATGGGGATTCGTAGAGGCCCTGCTCCAGATTCGGAACTGCAAGACAACGTTATGTATGGGCCGACCTGGCTATGCAAGGAAGCAGTCGCAGTGTGACCAAATTGTTGGGAAGCAACAGCGACCAAAACGACCAAGGGGGGAGCTTTGGCCTGAACGTTATATGTTGATTAATTTGCCAACGCGAGCAGAGCCTTTCTGTCCTACCATCATCCTAGCTGCCAACAGGAACGCACAGCACCTTGCACACTTGAAACGCTCCTGGAAGAAGCCTTCTTCGTTGGTTTGCACGGGCTGGCATACGCCCACTTTGACACTGCAATGCCGCGCTAGCAACCATGTATATTTCAGCCGGGGATCATAGCAACTTTTCGGCAGCATGTCTGCATTGGGAGACTCCACGTGTATCTCCATCCTGAGTCCTTGGCGGCAAAGCTGACTTGTCGCTTCTAGATCACGCAGCACGTGCAAAAGTGCCTAAGCCAAGCCTACGCCAAGCCTCGTTGGGACAGGCCCTCGACGCGGCCCCAATTGCTACTGGAACCACATGGCTTCAGCACACTAAGTCGTTGGCTCTCCGTTTCAATATGTGCTCCGTCAGTCACTCCATGTAAATCCAGCAACAAAACTGCTGCATTTGCCATTCGCAAGCTGAAGGCATTACTTGTTGAGATAACCGATTGCTCTGGCAGTTGCACCAGCATATCAGCTGATGCGGACCTCGTTCCGTGGGAGGGGAAGCACGAAGAGGAATCCTTGCACTGGTGTACTGGCCCAGGACGCCCAGGGGCTTGTGCCCATCCAGGCGAGCCGAGGCGGAATGAAGATTGCCCGTCACGGCGGGTCAGCTGCCCTCAGCTTCGATTTGTGAAATATGCAAGACAGTAGCTTAGCAGGATTCATTGAACCCAATGCGTTTCAATCCTATCCATGGATTCATTGGAATCCATGGATAGGAGTGTTCCAATGCTTCTCAGCAGCAGGTTGGAGAACAATGCCCACGCTCGGAGCCGCCGCCTCGAGAATGGCACCGAGATTCCGTTTTCACCACGAACGAAACATCTGGGGAATCGATTTTTGGCAACGTCATAAGCCTGCTCAATCTTTCCCCCCCGAACTTGGCAACGAGATTGGCTGGTCGGGTGAGCGTTTCTGACCCTAGTGCTGCCCGACCCAAGGCTCCATGTCGCTGACTGCGTTGCATCGGTCTTCTTTAGGTCCAAGCGGCACTTCCGCCATCGCTTTCCACGGCTTGCTCCCCAACTTCACCCTGGGCCGTGGTTCTCGGCCCCAATTCTTGACCCTTCATAGCAAATCTAGCGTGTTCGAAATCCTGGGAGCCTAATCGCAATCCGTAATCCGCTTAATCCTTGTGTTGTTTGGTAATCTTCTTGATCCGTAATCCGTGCTTCAAAGTTTGGTTCAGAACCGTATGTTGGAGCATGAAAATCCGTGCACCCGGTAATCCGCAAAGCGCAAGCCGCGTAATCTAATCCGTAAGCCGCACAATCCGCAATCCGCTAATCATTGGGGATTAGGTTTTGAACAAGCTAGCAAATTCAGCAGCCAAGGCTCACTCCCTTGGCCTCAAGCTGCCAGGTGTTCAGCATCTCCAATCGATTCCTTGCGGGCCCCAGTGGGTTATGATGTGCACAGCAGCATGAGCCAGCTTGGTTCCAGAAAGAAGTAGTTTTCATGATACATTGAGGGTCAATTCGCTTTATTCGGGGGTTGTGTTGGGGAATCTTCTGGGCCCATTCTTGCAGTTTGAAGCCGCCGTCAAAGCTGCTCCGTGTGGTTCCGTTTGGCTTGCACTGCACATGGACCTGCCGCGCGCGCTTGAGAACCGAGTGAATGAGTGAGGCGAAGACAAGGCTACCTGATTGCAGCTTGTGGCGTTTCTCTCGCCTGATCCAGCTTTGTCAAGCAACCTTGGGCACTTAAGGTTGCTTCGGTCCCTGGCACCTCAACCGGCTGCTGAGTGCTCAGGGGCTACCGCTGCTCAACCAGACTCTGCGAAGAATAGCAGCTTCGCATTGTCAAGCCCGCAGTCGTTAAGCTACACCATTACAGTTGCAAATTCTTTGCAGAAGCCGCCTGCCAGCCAGTCTTCAAGAGCCAGGCCCCGACTATGGCAATTCAAGACGCCAACTGCTTGCAGCTGAGAGGGTCGAGCAACTTGTTTTGAGGATTCGGGCGTCCACCAATAGCATGGTAGCCACTTGCATTTGGTTGTATTTTCAATCATTGCGTGCGCCAGCGGAGCAACTGCTTCAAGAAGTTTGCCGCAAACCCCGGCTGAACTCCTTCCTAAATATTATCTGAGATTGGCAAAGCCATAAAAAGCCTGCTCAAAACTGCTTGCGCAGGAAACTAAGCACATCATCCTTGGGGCACCTCAACCCCCTCCCTAAGATCCACCAGATGGTGCGAGAAACCACCGTAGCCAAAGAAGGGGGATGGAGGTTTGGAAAACTAAGTCGCCAAAATGCTTGGCAAGCTCAGCGGGAGTGCGCTTCAGTCGGCTTGCTGCCGGGGGCGGTTGCTTCAAAGCTTGAAAGCTTGGGACCCTGCTTCAAACATGTTGGTCTGAAACTCCCCCCCGACAACCCCCCCTCCCTCAAAAAGAGGGAAGCCGGTCAAGCACATGAAGCTCAACATGTTCTTCAGCAAAGTGTAGCCAAAATGCTTCAAAACAAGTGTCTTGTCCAACGCAGCAAGAATTATGCAAGACACTAGGGTTGTGGACTCTGAACAGCTAAGGTTCTAAAAAACTATCTGATCTTACAGCCAAGGTTCTAAAACGCCATTTGATCTTGCAAGCGGACGTCAGAGATAAATGTGGTGAAGCTGAAAGCCGATTTGATGTGGGTCTAGCCAACTCTACCCCCCTGTTTACAAGATTTGATGAGATTGAAAAACTCCACGTGGATTTAGCCGACACGCGTCTTTCAGTTTGACAATCAATCGTCAGGAATCCTAGGGACGTTATTTGGGCCACTCCAACTTGCGCCAAGGCTGTTGGACACAAATTTCGGGCGCAGTGTTAGCAGCCTTCCCACCAGATTTCTGCCGCGGGGAAATGCTTCATGCCCGATGTCCATGCAAAGCGTCGCAGGTGTGAGGAAGCGAGTCACTGAGCATGAGCGAGAGCCAGCACAAAACAGCTCAAACAGCAAATGGCTTGCTGTGTGGGCTCTATTGTCCGGGGCCTACTGGTAAGCTCGCAGGATCCTGCAACATAATCACGTTCATCATGGAAAAGAAAAGACCTAGAGCCGAAGTCTGTATTGAAGTCAGCTCTTCCAAACGGGCTCGAGGCAAGCGCGGCCACGTCATACAGCAGGTACACAGCTTGACCCAGCTGCGCAAAGGAATTGCTTCAAATGTTCATCATCACATGATTGGCCCAAACACGTTGAGGTCACCTAGCCAAGCAAAGAAGAACGTTGTGCAAACTCCGGGCTCTCTGGCAGAGCTTGAGGTTCGCCGTTCAGTCAAAGTATCCCTCTCACTTGCCACCTCAGAATGACAAAGCAGTCGTTGATCCAGCGCAGCCCCGCGCTCGGTGAGATGGGTGGTGTTGCCTTGCGCATCGGCACTGCTTGGCAGTGCGCGGTAGCCTTGGCGCTTTCCCACAAGAGGCAAAGCCGCCCCAGCCCTCCTCAACCAGCTCTACCTCTGAGTCCGCCGCCTGAAGCCACCGTTGGGCAGTGAGACTAGTCATGAGTCAGTACATGCCAAACTTTGAGCCTCTGGGCGCAGCTCGAGCTGCTCTTTGATGCGGGCGTCACGCTCACAGCGAAGCCGGGCCCGCTTTGCCTGCTCTGCCTGGATTGCCATCGCTTTTGCGAACTCGGCTGCTTGCGCAGCTCGTAGCATGAAGCATACATTTCACAAGTCACGTGAGTGGTGCCTTCCCTGTGAGACTGAGTCAGAGTGAGACAGAGTGAGAAGGAGCGAGCGGGAGTGAGCGTGAGTGAGTCAGACTGTGTGACAGAAAATGAGCAAGTAAGAGTGAGACGATTGAGATTGAGCGAGAGAGAGTGGGCAAGAATGAGTGAGCCAAGTGGGAAAGAGCGAGTGAGAACGGGGGAGCGGGAATGAGTGTGAGATTGGTTGAGAATGAGCGACTGCGAGTGAGTCAGTGCGTGCTGGTAAGTGAGAAGTTAAGGCGAGTGAGCAAGGGCGACTCAAGAAGAATGAGTGAATGAGTGCAGGGGAGCTAGAACGCGCAAGTGAGTGATTATGAAGTGAAAACGTCAGCGCGGACACAGCGCAGAAAAGGCGTCCGCATCCCCACTATCATCTGCAAGTGCTGCTGTTGCTGAAAGACAGGCAACCATGCGAACATTGGTTCCAGCGCAAGCGTGTTTACAACAATGACCGTCGCAAACACACTGCCTGGAGAGTTTCTTCCAAGCGCCTGTCAGCTGCAATCTCCTTGAGATGGCGCGTGGACCTCTAAACTGTACAGACGTGTCGCGCGCAAGTGGTCACACGTGTACCTGCTACAAAAGTGCCTTTGAGACCACATCAGAGCCCTGCCTGTGCTGCCATCCGGTGGCCACTTTGTTGTTGAAAGTTCTGTCAAAAGGGTCAGTTGTACCTTACCTTCACCTATCACCCACGCATCATGAAGAGGGAAGCATTTCCGCGAGGCAGAAGTCTGGCGGGAAGGCTACTAACATTCCGCCCGAAACTTGTTTCCAACAGCCTTGGCGCAAGTTCAAGTGGCCCAAATAACGTCCCTAGGATTCCTGACGATTGATTGTCAAACTGAAAGACGCGTGTCGGCTGAATTCACGTGGAAGTTCTCAACCTCATTAGATCTTGCAAATAAGGGGGTAGATTCGGCTAGATCCACATGATCAAGGGGAAGAATCGGCTTTCAACTTCACCACATTCATCTCTGACGTCCGTTTGCAAGATCAGATAGTTTTTTAGAACCTTAGCTGTTCAGAGTCCACAACCCTAGTGTCTTGCATAATTCTTGCTGCGTTGGACAAGACACTTGTTTTGAAGCATTTTGGCTACACTTTGCTGAAGAACATGTTGAGCTTCATGTGCTTGACCGGCTTCCCTCTTTTTGAGGGAGGGGGGGTTGTCGGGGGGGAGTTTCAGACCAACATGTTTGAAGCAGGGTCCCAAGCTTTCAAGCTTTGAAGCAACCGCCCCCGGCAGCAAGCCGACTGAAGCGCACTCCCGCTGAGCTTGCCAAGCATTTTGGCGACTTAGTTTTCCAAACCTCCATCCCCCTTCTTTGGCTACGGTGGTTTCTCGCACCATCTGGTGGATCTTAGGGAGGGGGTTGAGGTGCCCCAAGGATGATGTGCTTAGTTTCCTGCGCAAGCACCAAGCTAAGGTTCCTACATGAGAGTTTTGAGCAGGCTTTTTATGGCTTTGCCAATCTCAGATAATATTTAGGAAGGAGTTCAGCCGGGGTTTGCGGCAAACTTCTTGAAGCAGTTGCTCCGCTGGCGCTCGCCTGGCAGAAAAAGTTTTTGGCCGTTCATCTCAGCGTGTTGCATGAAGAAGTTGGCGCACGCAATGCTTGAAAATACAACCAAATGCAAGTGGCTACTATGCTATTGGTGGACGCCCGAATCCTCAAAACAAGTTGCTCGACCCTCTCAGCTGCAAGCAGTTGGCGTCTTGAATTGCCATAGTCGGGGCCTGGCTCTTGAAGACTGGCTGGCGGGCGGCTTCTGCAAAGAATTTGCAACTGTAATGGTGTAGCTTAACGACTGCGGGCTTGACAATGCGAAGCTGCTATTCTTCGCAGAGTCTGGTTGAGCAGCGGTAGCCCCTGAGCACTCAGCAGCCGGTTGAGGTGCCAGGGACCGAAGCAACCTTAAGTGCCCAAGGTTGCTTGACAAAGCTGGATCAGGCGAGAGAAACGCCACAAGCTGCAATCAGGTAGCCTTGTCTTCGCCTCACTCATTCACTCGGTTCTCAAGCGCGCGCGGCAGGTCCATGTGCAGTGCAAGCCAAACGGAACCACACGGAGCAGCTTTGACGGCGGCTTCAAGCTGCAAGAATGGGCCCAGAAGATTCCCTAACACAACCCCCCGAATAAAGCGAATTGACTGACCCTCAATGTAGAATGAAAACAACTGAAAGGCAGAACCCCCTGCAGAATCAAGCGTGATAAAGCAAGCACAGTTACAGTAGCGTTGGAGCCAAGCAACTTTATCCAGCTAGAAGCTCCGTGAATGTTGACCTGATCACAGCACTTCGAACATGATGGTGACTATATGTCTTGCATTTCCAAGCAAGATTCAGTCAACTAGGGAATTGCTTGAAGGCAAGTGTTTTGCCCTTTGAGCACCGTTGATGGTGGGCTTGGATTGTATCAAGGGGAGGTGCGGAGTGCTGCTTCTTTACCCACTGGCCAGCGAGGAACGATTTCTCCGCGGTGCCTGTAGATATGCTTTTAAATTGGTTTTGGCTAGGTTCAAGGGTGGATAGCTTGATACTGTTTGCCGGTTGGATGGGGTTGGCAGTGTGCTTGGGTTTGTGGGTTGGTGGGTGATTTGGCGGCTTGCAGAGGCATTGGGTGCGATCGAGTGGGGGTGAATTTGGGTGGGTTTGGGTTCGGTTTGTGTGGGTGGGTTCGGTTGGGTTCGGTTGGGTTCGGTTGGGTTCGGTTGGGTTCGGTTGGGTTCGGTTGGGTTCGGTTGGGATCGGTTGGGTTCGGTTGGGTTCGGTTTGGTTCGGTTGCTTGGCTGCATTGGCTTGGCTGCATTGGCTTTGGGCTGCTTGAGGCTTGCTGAGGGAGTTCATCGTATCGTGGGATGCCTTCAAGACCAGCCAGGGTGGGCTTTATGCAGGATTGGAGACACGTAGGTTTGGCATAGTGGCGTTCTGCTTCCTTTCCTTGATTCGTTGCTTGATTGCTTGCTTGCTTTCTCCTCGCTATGTGGTTGGCTTTTGCTGGCTCAGTCCGGCTGAGCTGGTCTGCTGATTGTCTGGCAAATCCCGCTGACACAGCCGGCAAACATGCCTCCCCCTGAAGCTGAATGCTGCATCATGCCGCATCTGATTGGGGGCATGTTCATTCAAGCCACTCCGAAAAGTGCCACCAGGCGTGGCATACAAATCGTCTCAATGATGAGCCACTCCTGGGCGCGCGCTGTGGGCGTTCGCACTTGAAGGCCACGTCACGCAGCTGTGATGTCACAAGAAGTCTGCAAATGTCTTATCTGGGCGCGGCCCGAAAAAGCGACGAGCTAAACGCTCGTAACTCGTCTCCTGGGACAGGGCCGCCTCTGCATCCATAACGACCTTGCAAAACAATGTTGGGATGGGTGAAGTGACAGCGAGATCATGCTGCTTGATTGCATGTTCCAACAATGTGCCTTGCTCGATTTGAGATCCCAGGCTTAAGCCTTTGCGCCAGATAACTTGGCGCCATGCCAAGTCAACTGGTGCGTGATGTTGGCACAGGATGTCAAGCCTGAGCTGGCTATGCATGCTCTCTGCCGCTGTGCGGAGTCGTGAAAGGGCAAAGGGGCAGGCGCGTTCCACTGGTAGCCGCTGAGGGAAGCCAAGTTGTAAGGAAGGCCTTGGGATCTGGCCGTGTCCCTCAGCTTAGCAAAAGGACCTGGCCGTGTCCAATGAGGATCTCAGGACGCTGGTCCTTCGGATGGCCACGCAGAAGAGATCTCAAGGCAGGAGCACCCTCTCCTCATGGACGGCTCGGCTTTTGGCCTCCAAAAATCGAACGTGCAGGGAAAAGATGTGAGAGCCCATGCCAAAAAAACAAAAATAAATCCTGCAAGACCAATCCTTGTCGTTGTGGCCTGGCCTGGATCACTGAAAGTTGGTAGCTGTGCAGCTGTTCCTGTTCAAGACAGCCAGTGTGATGGAAGCACTCATGAACCCTACAGCCATTTAAGAATAGCACACGCCCAAAGGCTTGTGGTCCTTTTTTCTTTTTTGCGTCAGGTCCTTCAGTGTGACGAGGTTGGACGAGGGCTCTGTGTCAGGCACCGTGAGGTTCCTAGCAAACAATAAACGCAGTAACATACTCTACACTCCGTTCTTTTGGGATAACTGGTGGCCCTTTCCCCATTTCAGTCCGTCGTTGGGGATGTGCCCTAAAATCCTGCCCAGTTGCGCAACCGTCGTGGGCCAAGCATCGCCCCTGGAGGCTTCGCTGGGCGAAAAGTCGACATGACTCACACGCCCCACATCGAGACCATGCCATTGAGCCAAGCAGCACAGGGCCAGCTGGAGCAAGGGCCTAGAATGTGCGTGCCAAGGCCCTAAGGCCTGAAAAAACACTTGTTTTGAAACATTCAGTTGACTCTCGCCTCATCCACCAAGTACTTGTGCTTTTCAAAGCTGAATACGCTGGGTGGCCTCTGAAAGGGGTGGGAAGCGAAATGCAACACCGGCCTGCCTCCCTTCAGGCTTGCTTTGAAACTGCCCAGCCTTCTCCGGCTTTTAGGCACATCCAGCCTGAAATTGCTCGTGACCCCTTTCGGCAACTTCACGATCCTAATGACATCTGCGGGCCATGCGCAAAGAAGAGTGGAACGGAGATTTGGTAAACATTCGGAACCTGAACCATTCGGGAAACCCACTTCTGACAAGTTCTCTCTTGTGAGGAGCAAGAGGTCAACACACCTGTGCAGGCTTTATGTTTTCGTCTTTCTCCGTGACATTGACCTAGAAGCATGTCTAGTTTCATTTTCTCCAAACGAGGGATAAAGGATGCTACTGTGTCTCAACTCTTCCGCAAATAACATGGAACCCCGTTCTACATTGGTGTGCGTGGTGGTTGTTCATGCAGGGGAGATTTGAGGAAAGACTCTAGCAGAATATCATGATCACTAACACTGACCTTTTCTGTTGGCCTAGACTGATATTTGCTTACCCCAATAATTCCTATGCTGATGACATGTTCTATCAATTTCTACATTAGCCGCTGGTTCACCAGTTCAGAATCTAATGCAAACGTGAACCTACCCACGACTCACAATGTGCTCGCAAACATTGTGGTCAAATCTCCTTTCCAGTCAGGTTCCATTTTCAGAGCATTTGTAAAGATTTGCTTTGTCAAGCAAAGCACGTCCCGATGCCTACATCCCCCACTAACCCAAATGGTACGGGTGCCAGGTGATGCAAACTTGCTGTCCTCGGCCTGCGTGCCATTCTGAAAGAGTGTGCTCCAAAAAGAAGCAGCAGGAAAGCTTACTTGTCCATGGGTCAAAAGCCCGTACCCCCCAGTGAACATCCCAATCCCCACTAAAATAGGTTCTAAAAAATGGGTGGCGCACCTACCCCAAAATGGTACCACTGGTTTTGACCCACAGCCACTTGGAGACCGCAAAGCCGCTGAATCAAGCTGCCCCTGCGCCACTGCTGCGAGGCTAAAGCCTCAGCCACGCTTCACGACTCACCCGGGGCCCAATTCGTCTTCCAGCTGGGTGGCCACCGCCGAGGAAGGCATCCAACACCACGTCGACGCTTTGCAGCGAAGCAATGCAGCGCAAGGTGGAGAGGAAGGAGTTCCTGCGGCAGGCAGACGCGGCCCGGTGGAACACCTGGACTCATGTAAGTTGCATGAGGCGTCCCAGCGTCCTGGCGAGGCTTTCTTCTGCATGTGAAAGGCTTTCCTGCCAAGGTCTTTCCCTCTCTCATGCCCCGCCCCACCATCCCCCACCTCACCTCCACGCAGCGCCCGATCGCAGGAGAAGGCGCCCGGCTCGCCAGGGGCAAGCCGAGCTCCTCGAGGGCGCCCATCGCTTCCACCATCGCGGAGCAACACGTCGTTTCCTGACGCCACGAGGACGAGCACCGAGTCATTGAGCGAGCCAAAGCCCAAGGCTCACTTTTGCGGCCAAACCACATCGAATCGATTGCCGAATTCCGACGGGAAGCAGTCTCTCTCGCGACCTTGCCAAAACAAGCGTTTTGGAGCCATGGGCTCCAAGCGCCACTTGCCGTACATTTGCAACTTGAGCAGCAGGCCCACACAGCAGCGCTGATATGTGTAACCTCCGGCCCAACATCCTTGGCTTGCTCCTGAAGCTCGGCCGTGTGTTCGTCTGGCGCATGTCGATGGTTGGCCTACATATCCCTTTGTGCCACGTGGGTGGGACAGGGCCGAATGAACAAAAGTCGTTGGCGATCGGATCAGAGCTGCATCTCATAAACGTGGCTCCTGTGGTCCAGTTTCTGACGCGAGTCGTCCTTTCTCCGAATTGATTGCAGGCAATCAAAAATTCTGATAGGCAGTCTGAAAACACCAATCTGGATCGGGCTTTGTTTTTCAGGCCAAAGGCCAACACACACACACACTAGCAACCTGAGCTGATGAGCTTGTTGATGCAAGTTGCATTCAAGCGTACAAAGGAAATGGAGGGCTGGCTAGCTCAACCCTCCAACAGAACGTGGCTTAGCTGCGTTGACTAAGTGTTCGCGCTTGGGCAAGCTACAGCACCTTCGTCGGCATCTGACGTATCTTCCAACAATAGGTGGCGCGTTCTAGCAACTTGGCAGCAACACTCACCAATCCACAACTCTTGCCACCAGCTGTGAGTCCTTTTCGGTCATGGCTTCATGGTCCCCAAATGTGTAAACCAATCAGCATCCGGCTCAGTCCTGGAAGCACCACGCCAATTGCTACTGGTGTCCGCGGGATGCACAGAAACAGCAGCATGAAGTGACCTCTGTTTGACTGGGGCACATCTTTGGCCCAGTGCAGAATAGACAAATGGCCAGCTTGTTTGAACCAAACATTAGCTGAAGTTATGATGGCCAAAAGTTGTTTTGCCCGCGGTAAGGAAGTTCGGAACTTATGAGGCTGCTCCGTACAAGCGGCCATGCTTGCAGCCAAGGCGGATTCCAGCCATCAGCATTCATGCCACCAGCTTGCTGCCCAATCGCAGAAATAAACGACTCTTTGCCACGCGCACAGAATGCCGACCTGCTGAGAAAAACACGAAATATCGAAGTGGAAGAGCAAGCACTTTTAATCAACATGCCGGTTGTAAGGATGCTGGACGCATGATGATTGCATGCTGCTTCTCGCGATGACAGGTGGCAGGTTCGTGTGTTACACATAATGACCTGCTGATATTATCATGCATTTGGCCTTTCAGCCTTGAGGATCCGCGTAAGGCCACGACCACATGCCGGCAGCAAGGTGCCAAGAACTGCAAAACACACGGAAATAGACGAGTTATAGCCTGTTCACTGTCCCATGATCCCCCCTGCCGTAGTGCAAGGGTCATTGTACTTCTTCAAGGCCCTGTGACCTGCAACGCAAACAATCGAGTCACCCGGCACACTGCCTCCTTCGCCGGGCATTTTGACCCGGCACGCTCAATTGCGGGACCAGACGTGCCGCAACCGTGACCCGGCGTGCCGGGTCCTTCGCTGGACCTTGTCACCCAGCACACACAACTGCGCGACCCGGCGCGCCGGCTACGCCGGGCCTTGTGAAATGGCGCGCTGGGCCTTGTGAACCGGCGCGCCGGGCCCTACGGGCCTTGTGAAATGGCGCGCTGGGCCTTGTGAACTGGCGGGCCTTGTGAACCGGCGCGCCGGGCCCTACGCCGGGCCTGGTGAAATGGCGCGCTGGGCCTAGTGAACTAGCGGGCCTTGTGAACCGGCGCGCCGGGCCCTACGCCGGGCCTTGTGAAATGGCGTGCTGGGCCTTGTGAACCGGCGCGCCGTGACCCGGCAAGCTCTCAGATGCGTGGCACGGCGCCCCGGGCCGGCCGCTGCGTGAGCCCAACTTGAACATCCCACCCAGCAGCGTGCACAGCAAGGTTTCAGGCGCGGCTGACACACACTAAATCAGCACGCTGGCTCCGGCCAGCGCTTGACGTTCTTTGAAGCGATGCAAAAACAGGGAGAACAATTGCGGAAGCGCTGCGTCCGACCCCCGTTTCAGCCAAGTGACCTGAAGCCTTCTTTTTCACCCGCCAAGAGCAGGTTCCAGGACACTTGCAAAAACCCAAGGTAGACGAAGCACTGAGCTGACTGAGATGTGGCCCACGCGCCTGCGGCACATCTCTCTTTCGTAGGATCTCCGGCAGCAGCTTGTTGAGAGCGCAGTAACGCCTCATGTCAAAAGTAGTTTGGCTTGCTTTCTGCGAATTGGTGCACAAGGCGGAGGGCCAGCTCCTTGCCCCCTGTGTGCTCCAACCTTGGGGCAGCACGCCTGCCTTCTTGTTTCTCACCAATTCTCTTTTCTTACCCAATCATCTCCTTCTCTTTCTAGTCTTTGCTCTTCTGCCACGCTAGGAAAGAATGCAAACCAGATGCGTCATGATGCGCAGAGCTGCAACTTGCCAAAAAAGGCAGTTTCGCGAAACTGCTTCTTTTCATTTAGTCTGCTTCGTGACGATGGCGGTAAGCAGACTAAACCATCCGAGGGCTGGATATTTGCTGAAACCCTTTGATCCGAGCGTTTAGTCTGCTTACCGCCAGTGGCGGTAAGCAGACTAAATGAAAATAGGCAGTTTCGGGGAAGCGCGCCTTTCTGAAAGCTGCAGTTCCGCAATTGGACGAAAAGGCAAATTCGGGAGTCTGCTTTTAAGGCCCCCAGGCCGCTTGATTACACACATTTGCCCCTTCGCCCAGCATCTAAACCACGGTGCCAGCTATGCCAACCCTTTTGATCGCCCCCTTCTTGCTTTAGGCACCTTAGACCACGACCGAAACTGCACTGATTTCACCCGCAAAAAAATAAAAAGCGGTTCCAGCAGTTGCAAGCTGTTTCCATGCGTGGCCGTACAACGCTTGGTAGCAAACAACTTTGGTTGTTGCAGCCACCTACTAACAATGAAGAGAACCAAACAGCTTCAAAACATAAAGCACTTGCCAATATTGGTGGAGTTGATTCCACCTAGTTGTTTGCTGAGTTCTTCGCTCCCGTGCTGAGCCCCAAGGCCTTGCCCTGCCAGGAAAACTGCACTTAAGACTGGCCTCCTCGGGTGTTGTCCCTTCAGTTGCTGTAACGTGTTAGTGATTCTTGGATTGTAATAGTTGCAGGATTGTTTTCACTACAGGACGTAGAATCACTAACACGTAGAGTCACTGGCACCTCCTCAAGAATGTCATATTTGCAATCCAAAAAGTCCAGGAAGCTACTTGCAGGGCGAACACCCCAGCACTTCCCTGCGCCCAAAGGCATACTCGAGAGAGCACATTTTCCAAGCTGCGAGGCTGTACAAACTCGGAGCAGCTAGCAAGACGTTGGCGCGTTTATCCATCGAACTCAGAGGCTTCGCTGCGGCAACGCGGCGTTCTGCACGGCGTCTGCCGAAACCTTCTGTGACAGGTGGTCCAAAAGAAGTCGAACCACTTGCTCGTGCTCGCTGCTTCTTCGGCTCCTTTGGCTCCTGACTGATAGGTGAAGGGCCTCGCGATTCCTTTCAATGGCCGTGGGCTGGCAGGCCCGCACGTGGCTGCAGGCAACGCTGAGCGGAGTAAAGGCCGCAGCCCAAACAGAGACCTGACATGTAAGCCTTGCATCAGCACCAGCCCCCAGCAGAAGCCGGCACATCGGCTGATCCCCTCTGCTCGCGGCAATGTGGAGGGCTGTCCAGCCATGAGGGTCCCTGCTGTCCACATCGGCCACGGTCAAGGCTTCCTGGGCTGCCACGAGATCCCGTCGTCGAGCAGCCAGGTGCAGCAAGCTGTTCTGCTTGGCTTCCCGGCGAATCGCGCGGTGCGAGGCAAATGGCAGACCCTGGAATGCCGCTCGGAACGGTTCGGGCGCAGCTGACATACGTGGCTTTGTTGGTGAAATGACGCAGGCCAAAGAGTGCATGATCTTTGCAGATGCTGGACCCTCGGAGATCCAGTGCTGAAGCACGATCCGGAGAGCTAAGATTAAAAGCCCAGCACTTTGCGGAGCAGGCGCTCTCAAGGTCGCAGGTGCTTGAATAAGTGCTACTTGCTCAGGCGTGTGAGCACCACCAGGCCAGCAAGGATTCCGGAAACGTATTGGCATGGCGGCAAGGTATGTCAAGGTCTGGGTGCCGCTGTTCGCGGTGCTGCTGTGTGTCATGTGGGTGTGGGTCAAAATTAAACCACTAGGGGACCGCAGGTTTTAGTCCATGTTTCCATTTTCTATTGTTCCATTTTGGGTACCTATTTTTGGCCCACAGCCATGCTGCCTTTCGGCTTTCCCCTGCACACACTTCCACAGATTGGCACCACTCGCATGCTTGATGTCAGGAAGCTTGCGCCGCTTGCCTGCGCACAGGAACCAGAGCAACCTTGTTGAATGCTAGATTCATGTATATTCATGTCTTGTCGAAGGTGAGGTCTGGCCGCTGGCAGCTTTTCCCCGCGATCCCCTTGCCATTTCTGCGCCGTCGACTTTTCGCGGTCGGCAAGTTTCCGTCGCTTTGGACAACTCTGCGCCGGGATTCAAACTCACGGGCCGTGCTGCCCCTGAACTCAGTCCTCCATCCCAATCAAACAAAGGTCTGGCACCGAATCGTCGTGAGCGACGTCCAGTTCCATCCGTGGAGATGAGCCTTGTGACGTCAAAATCAGGTCAAAAGCAGACAGGACGCACGGAACACCTGGTAAGAGACCAAAAGCAGGCATGCTGCCAGCATGTCAAGCGATGGCCCTG
Organism: Effrenium voratum; assembly: GCA_963377175.1. Taxonomy (NCBI): domain Eukaryota; class Dinophyceae; order Suessiales; family Symbiodiniaceae; genus Effrenium; species Effrenium voratum. The sequence goes on along the minus strand of CAUJNA010000033.1, from coordinate 110,035 downwards.
TGTTCAGTAAACTCATGCAGTCGTACTCCTTTAAACTACTTTTGCTGGGCTTGGGATATCCGTGTTTCATAGCAACACCTCACCCACCACGGTCTAGGGGTCCGCGCAGAAGCTCTGACTCCGCGACATTGCGCAACGCGACGGGATTGTGCCAAGGGCTGGTAGCGAAAAGCTCCGCTGCATCAGGGAGCGCGGCAGCTTCGCATTCTCCTGGTGCTGATTTTGGCGGGTTGTCACTTGGCCATGGGTCAAAATCCCGCACCCCCAGTGAACATCCCAATCCCCATTAAAATAGACCAAAATGGGTGGTGCACCTACCCCAAAATAGTACCATTGGTGTTGACCCACAGCCAATTCCACACATAAAAACATGCCACCTTGACTGGATGGACTCAGGACTCCCTCTGGCCCCTTCCGTGGAGACTGAACGATTCTCCTCGGATCGGCTTGGCATTCTCCCTGGCACAACCCCAACTTCATGTTTTGCCTCAGCCATCGAGGCTTGCGGCGATTGGCTATCCATGAGCCTACAAACTCAGCAAACATGCTGCATGCAATCAGCGCCTCTAACCTCAATTCAGTCGCCGTAAACTGTCCTGCAATTGGGTTTGCTGCTTGCCTCATGCTTTACCCACTCATACCCGCTCTATTGTTGCCCCCACTTTGGCTGGCCTGTCTCTTCACAATAAATGTTGTACCGTTCCTTCCGCTGCTAACATCCTCGCTGTCCTGTTTCTCGGGCCCTGTCCGTGGAGACGTTCACTAAACTCTGAACGAGCGGAGGTTCAAGCCAGTGACAAATTTCAGACCCGCGCCATGCCTTTGACAGTCATCGATGTCCAAGTCGATGACCCACATGGCTTTGCCAATGTCTCCGTTGAAACGTTCCTCCCAGTGTCTCCTTTCCAAAACCGTTTTGGAGCAAACTTCCAGCTGCAGCAGTGACCTGGCTGGGAGTGAGCCCAGACCCGAAACAAAAAGATGGTCAAGGCGCGGGTTCTTCCCGGGCGAAGGAAGGCGCGGCAAAGCGCCAGGGCTCTGCTGCAAAGGCCTTCAAGGTCTCGAAATCTTCAGCACCTCGGGGGAGCAACAAACATGTGTCTTCTATCCCCTATCTGCAAAAGGGATCTACCTTTTGGAAGGAATCGGACCCGTCCCAAAATGGATTTTTGCTTTCCTTGCGGTTTCCCTTCCAACAAAAAACAAAACAACTCAAAACAAACGGGGCCCAAGATCCGTCCCGTCGCTCCACTAGGCAGCTGAGGAGCTATGAGCGCCGATGCCTCCGAGCTGATTCAAAGGCCCGCAGTTGCGGTAGACCTCATCGTAGCGCGCGACCTTGCCTCAGCGCTTTTCAGTTTTGGGTTCCAGGCGAGTTCTTGGATGGGTCGAGATTTGAGATTTGAGACTTGGGTTTGTTTATTTTGGGACTTGCTTTTGTCTTTCGTCTTGGCTAGAAATGGCCCTCCTTTTGGAAACCCAGGACTTTTTTGTCTTGCACGGGAGGGCTTTGTGGGATTATTTTGTGAAGTTTCCCGAGGCTGGAATCCCAGGGTGTAGTAGGAAAGTCCTGAGAGCTTGGCAACTCTGCAGATCTCAGGTTCACTAAAAACAGAAACCCAGGCACATCGCACCAACATCGCACACGCATCGGTGCGCACTTATACGCTCTTGTGGCTGAGCTACAGTACCTCACAGCGGCCTTCTCAGCACTTTGCAAATGTTCGCGCTCATCATCCACCAGGATGACCTCAGGCGGCCCGGAAAAAAAAAAGCCTCCTGACCCCCAAACACCCACAAACGTAAAACGTGCCCAGCTGCGGTAAAGCAGCTAAAGCAAAACCCGTCACGGCAAAGCTGTGGGTCAAAAATAGGTACCCAAAACGTGTTGCCCTGATAAATGGACACATGAACTGAAACCTGCGGTCCATATCCTGGTGGCTTAATTTGGACCCATACCCACAACACCTGCACTTGGCACTTCCCGCAGCAGGCAGGAGACGTTGGCAAGCTGAAGTGACCGAAGCCGCTGGAAGCGTTCCTGGGCGCGAGATCTCCTCTGCCCTTTTCAAATGTGTCGAGCAGTTTGGTAAGCAACAAACTGTGAAATCAAAGAAGTCGGAACAACGCAAAAACGAGGTGAATCTTGACTTTGAGTTGGTTTGAATCAAGCACCCGCACCGCATTGCGCATCCCCAGTGTCTTTCGCCCGCAGACAGTGACAACGGCTGGCCCCAGCACAGAACTTGACCCGTGCGGGACGAGTTGTGATGTCAACCGGGATTCGTACATCAATAGCCATCCGAATAGTATTCGTGAGGGTCACAGACACCCAAACGGAAGCGACTGCGCGAGACATCTGAGATTGAGCCTTCAAGGGCTTTGAGCCGTCACCAATCCTGCAGCTGGGCTTCCTCTCGCTGAATCTGGGGGAACCATTTTTCTGCATGTCCCACCTGCGGATGCGACTCCAGAATCCAGCAACTGGGAACACCAAGATCAAGTCAACAAATAGCATCCCAAGATGCACTGCTGCCATGGTGCAATGTGATGCAGCACATCCTTATCAACATGAAACCGCGGGAGAAGTCAAAGAAGCTGGCCCCAACGGAGTGCTCAAAACGTTGACATTAACGTTTGCATGACGAGCTACAACTTTTTGGTCTGCCACCTCGAGAGGAGGCTCGAACCGTTCCCAGGATCCACTGCGAAAGAGTGCGCAGGCCCGATGCCTCCGTTGAGAAAAGAAAAAGAAACAAGCGAAAGGACACTGCCAAACTTCCATCCATGTTTCCCAAAAGCGCTGCAGCCAGCGCACGAGCTAAAAGGCATGGTCCAAATGGCATGGAAGAAGTCAGCCACATCTGCAAGGCGAAGAAGGTTCAGCACCTTGCGGCTTGCTTGAGGCATTTGGCGATCTCTATGCATTTGTCAGGTGTGAGGGTGTTTGTATTACACCCTGGGACTACACCCTTGGGAAATGACCTAGAATGGTTCAACATAACACGGTTTTATCTGAACATGTGCCTAAATGGGGTCAATATCCAGTGGGTGTATTCTCAGGGTGCAATACAAAAGCCCTTAGATCAGCCATTGTGGTGCGACCGGAGCTATGCTATGAGGCCCACCGCAATGGCTCCGCACTCGTTGCGGGATAAAATGGCCAGGATATACTTCTGCGAGAGCTCCCGCAGCATCTCCTTGAGCAGAGCGACCCGGCTCCCCCGCAGGAAGGGGGACTCGAAGTTGTACGCCAGCAAATCATCTGCACGCCTCATGCCGGACGGGTCAATTCGCTCGCTCCTCTCGCGTCACAAGGCATGCTCCGCTGCTCATAAAACTGGGCTGCCCTCAGATTCCCCGCTAAAAGTTTAACGTTTAGTGGGTCAAATAGAAATCCCCACTAAACACTCAAAAGGCTAAAAAGCCAAGGGTATGGCTGCGAACCAAGAAAACTAAACGCACTCATGGCCAGCTTGGTTCAAGCGTCCATTCCGAGTCCTGCGAGCCAGCGTCCCAGGCCATGTTGTCCACGAAGTCCGGGCTGGACGGCATAAAGGTCGCCAGCGTGAGGGTTTCGTCCAAGTCAAAGATGATGAGCTCAACGGGGCATCTCGAGCCTTGAGCTTTCGGCAGGTCTGATGGGTGTGGCTGTGGTTGCCCAACACCAATGGTACCCCTGGTAAACATCAAAATTGGTACATGGGTGTTCATCCGCCCCAAAATGGAGCCATAGGTTATGACCCATGGCCATATGGCTCAAAATGAAAGAGCCCAAGTTACCACAGGTTTTAGTTCTTTCAAACTGTCCATTTACCAAGGTGCCATTTTGGGTATGCATTTTGAGCCACAGCCAGATTCCAATCCAAGCTTGCGTACAACTTCGCAACTGGCTGCAGACCAGCTGCTAGCTTCTTCCATGGGCATTTGTGTGCACTGCAAGCGAAATGTCTCCTGGAAGGGCCCTCCCAATTCGCACTTCGAAAGTCAAAAAATCCGACACCAGTCGAGCATTTGGGGGGGTTGTAAGGGCCTTCTTGAGCTTGGAATGTGTGTGTGTTCCTCCAAAATCCTTGTCAAAGCCGAAGCCATTCGGAGCCTGCATTATGCTGCCTTTTGGAAGAAGAAAACACGAACCTTTGTGCAGTCTCTTTGCCATTCTCTCAAAAAATTGCCTTCGGCTTGACAGTTCAAGGGAGGCTTACCTCAGCAGAGTCTGATGTCAATGTTGCATCTCCAGCATCATCGCGATCAAACATGACGTGGTTTTGCGAAAGACTACACTTGCTTGCTTGCTTGCTTGCTTGCTTGCTTGCTTGCTTGCTTGCTTGCTTGCTTGCTTGCTTGCTTGCTTGCTGGCTTGCTTGCTTGCTTGCTAACTTGCTTGTTGGTTTTTTGTTTGATTGTTTGTTTGTCTGTTTGTTTGATTTATTGATTGCTTGTGTGTGTGTGTTTGTTTGTTTTTGGTTGCTGTTGACCCCTCCTGCAAAAAGTTCAACGTCTTGTCGGTTGATGGAAAAACCCTTGATGCCCCAACAAGTTTAAAGTCCAAAGATCCAAAGCACTAGCCGTCCAGTGCTCGTTTTGCGGAGTCCTTGTGCGCAGAGGGCTCCTCCACAAAAAGCTTCAGCGCCTGGAAGTCCTCGAAGCTGTGGGCCCCGATGCCTCCCATGTTTTGCACCTGAGCTCGTCATGCCGATCGGCCGGGTATCGGCCGATCGGCGCATCGAACCGCATCGAACTGGGTCGAGTCGTCCATGGGGGAGCTGGGCTTGGTGGTTCTGGAGCTGTAGGTTGGAGGGGGTCGATCCATGCGGCCAGCAACAACGAATGCACGCCTAGCCGTCCAAGAAGCATAGCCCAGGTTTCGGTAGTAGGCATCGTAACGTGCCACCTTGCAAAAGCGCAGCACCTGCATGCCGCTTGGGCTCCTCGGCATTGCATGAGCCGCCAGGGGCGCGTGCTCTGAACCACCAACTTGGAGAAAACTTGGTCCATCTTGGTCCAGGCGTCTGGAAATTCGCACGCTGATCATCCACAAGGACGATCCCTTCCATCTTGAGGCTCTCCAGATCCTGAAGCAGTCCATGTCAATTTGAGTGGCGCGTGCTGCAGCTTCCAGCCTTCCAATCACCACTAGCCACTTGTGGCAGGAAGTCCTGACACGACACCGCGTCACAAATCGCAGTCTGAGCTCAAAATGCTTCACGCCGAGCTTCTGCAGGCCGCTCTGCCACTGCAGCCAATCTCAGCAAAGGATCTCTCTCCCTCTCTCTCTGCCGTTGCGTCCAGAGGGGACGCAGCAAAGGATATGTTGTATCTTCTTTCATTTCTATCCAGATTTGCACCTATGATTTTCCAACGATCGGCAAGTCCGAACACAAGCATAGCCCCCGAAGGCAGAGATCGGCTAGATCTGAGGCTTCGACAGGTCAGCTTTGTGACACATATCCCTGGGTCAGCATGTTGCAAGCAAAACTGGCGACGTGTCAATGTTTACCCTCCCACCAACTGACAAGGAAACGGACAAAATGGTCCAAACCAAAACCCCTTGTCCGGCAGGTTCCATTGGGAGGCGTTGGCTGCCAGCAAGGCTCGGAGCAATTATCATCTCCAGCCACTGCTCATCGAGCCTGTAAAGCCCGCCCAAGGGCTGCAAGGCCCAAATGGCGTCGAAGCACCTGAGATCAAACGCGTGCACCTTGCTCCCGCGTCTGGGCCTAGGGCCTAGAGACTTTTTCCAAGAAAGCAGCTAAGATGCATCTGACCAACAAGTGGTGCTCGGCCCCTCCAAGCGACGCGCAGCTTTGAAAACTGAATACCTACCATATTCTACCATTATGCAGCGCTGGCGCGGTGCCAAACCAGCGACATGAAGAAGCTGGAGCACAGCTTTTGCACCGGCATGGTTCTTCCTGAGGAAACTGTGCGACGCAAGGTGGCACGGCAGCGTCGACACATGTTCAGTATTTTGAGCTATTGTACGTCTGCACAACTCAAAGTCCTCCCATCGTCTTGCCGTATACTTCCTTTAGTCTGCCTGTTCTTGGCGCACTTTTGCTGCAAGCAGGGAGCGTTAGCACCGTGCGCGCGCGCCGGATACCAGTGGCCGACACAGCCAGGTCATTGAGCATGCCTCATACGAGCATGCAGTGCACTCAACGCGAACTTGCAACATGCAGCCAGGAAGCTCTTGAGGTGACTTACCCTGTCCCTGCAAGATGGCCATGATTGACAAATATGCTGCGTGGCAAATAGGCATATTTGCGTCTGCACAATGAAAGCCATTCCACCGGTTGAAATCAGTTTACATTTGCCGAGGCTCCCTTTCACCCACGGTGACTGGAAGTTTGTCTTCACGATCTGTGCCCTTGATCGCGAGGCTAGTAGGTTGGATTCGGGCATGTTGAAACACACAACTGCCATACTAGTTGGAAAGTGTGTTCTGAATTGCCTCTCAGTGTCTGCATCTCCTCCGTGTCGCCATCTTCGAGCAAATACGTGATTAACGTTAGAGTTTCGTCAAAGTCAAAGACAACCAGCTTGACCTTGGCCGCGCTGTGTGGAACGTGGGAAGGCTGTGCAACGTTTTTCGGACATCGGGGCGCTCATCTGCCAAAGGCCAGTTGAATGTCGTTGGGATGTGGAGGTCTTCAGCAAGCTTCCATTTGCTTAAGCCTCCAAAAAGCAACACCATATTTCCAGTAGCGAGCATCATTGAAACACCTTCATTCATCAACCACCTTCAGCCCAACGGCGGGGTAGGATTCATCGAAGGCCTTTGTGCGCTGTGAGCACTGGCATCGAAAGGCTGCCCTGCTGGTGCGCCGGGGGGAGCTGGGCCAGGACTCCAGTCCCATGGCCCATCACATCGGCTATGCCATGGCCACCAGCGAGTTCACCAGTGGTTGTTTGCTTTTTTTGCGCGCGAGCCGGCGTGCTTTCTTTTTGGGGGTGTTTGTGGGTCCACCAGTCTTTGGTCATGGTGGGGATCTAACATTGGCTCACTGAAAGCTAAAGCTGCGGTTGAGAAGAACTAGCGGGCCCGCTAGCTTCTGGTTGCGGAACAAGGAGCGAACGGCCCAGGGCAGTGGTCCCCCGCTGAAAGAGGGCCCATATCAAAGCTAGCTACGCACACTCGCGTACCTGAACTGCGTGCTGCCTGCTGGTTGCTCCATGTTTGTGGGACATATGACATCACCGGAAGTTGCCCTGGAAAAATGTCTCAGCAATGCAAGTTTCTGCGAGAAGCGGCCCCGATTCCCGGCTGGCCTGTCCCCAGCTTTACTGGGGAGTGAGACGGGCTGAGAAGCAAACTGCTGGTGCCCTATGTTGGAACTTGCCTGAGGAAACAAACGGATCACAAATTCCACACAGTTGGAAGGGGTCAGGGCAAGCTCCATCGTTGTACGCAGGCAATCTTGGCACTGCTTCATGCCATTGCCAACATCAACGATTTCTAGTATCTACTGCAACGCTTGCGCACACGGGCGCGCGCACACACACACAAACAACAATCAATCAAACTGCTCATAGCCATGCATAAATACATGTGTAGGGAAAATGTGTTCCATGCAACATAAATTTCATGGGCAACACTAGCATCAGGCAGCACGATCGAGTAAAAAAACAAATCAGAGGTCGCAACCACAAATCAATCAACTCCATGAAAGCTCTTTTGCGAAGCGCTCAGTTTCTGGTAGTGTTTTCCAGCCTGAAGCCGCTGACCCAGCACTAATCTGGTCCGATAACCGAGAAAATGCGGTTGGCACGAGATCACAGCCACTCAGACAACTTGCGCAAAGCTTCAGCTTCCCCCTAAATTGGTGGTTGGGATTGGTGGTTTGGTGGGAAGGGTTTCCTATTTACCCTCTACGAGAACCAGGCTTCAAATCCCCAAACCACAAATCCAAACCACCAAGTCACCTGAAATCTTGCAAAGCCCGAGCCCAAAAGCACAGCAGAACCTTTCCCGCGAGGCATTGACCGTGGCGGGTGGAAGACGCATGCCACTCTGGGGCAGGCCTGGGAAGCAGCTGACGCATTCCGCGGTCTCCTTTCGTGCGGCTGAGTGCGGCACACCCCGTGCCCTCTGCAAGGCTCATGTTCCTCGCAGCTTGAGACGCGCAAGGCGCAAGGCATAAGCTGCCTCGAAGCAGGGCAAAGACTGATAGCTTGTTCCAAGGCGCCCTGGAAGTCCCGACCAGGACAATCCGATGGGATGTCCAGGCACCTTGGATGCATGGGACCAAATCACCAGGTGTGTAAGGAGAGCTTCGTGCAAGCTTCTTTGGCCGCAACGCTTGACACATGTCTTGATAACTGACAGCCTCTCATAGGGTCTTACCCCTTCTGCCTGACAATGCCATCCATTGATGCTACCACTAACCATGCGAGTTTCTGCAATATGCCAAGCTGGCTGGACAGCAACTCTGTTTCTCTGGCGGCTTGGCTTGCCAGCAACAAACACCATTCAGCAAACTCACAGACTCACAGCTGTAATTGTGGTGGCACAGATGCGCCACCAGCTCCTCAACGCTTGACTTGCCACTTCAGCCTCCGGCCCCGAGGTTTGAATGGAAGCGGCGCTGGGTCTCCACGTGGCCGCTGACAGTCTGGCAAATGCGTTCGACGACCGGATGTCTTTAAGCCAATTTCACCTCTGACTCAACGCAACTTGATCCACAATGAATACAAACCCACATGGCTGTGGGTCAATAGGTACCCATTTTGGATCCCTGGCAAAGAAACCATCCCACTAGGCCGGCCCATCCGGCCACTATTTTGCAATGGCTGGCTGAGCTTCCGGCTATTCTTGCAAGCGTGCGCGCCTGGAACGGCGACTGATCTACTGGCGTGCATTGAAGCAAGGGTGCTCCAGGCCAAATAGTAGAAGCTCCCCCCTTATTGTTGGTTTGCATTGTTGGTGTCGTGGTTACGGAGGGGTTTCCCATTTACCTCCACAATTCAGAGGTTCAAATCCCCAAAACACCAATGCAAACTCAACCGTTCTTTCTGCCGCGTTGCTCTTGGGCTGCCTTCCGGCTTTTGCCGGGCGCTGTCACTTTGGCAGCTCCGTGGGGCGTGAGCCATTCAAACAAACTCGATCAAGGCAGATCAAGGCGTTAGCCTGGGGGCAGCAAACCACAAACCGAGACCTATGGCAAAGAGTGCAATCAGCAGAGCCATAACATGCAACCTGTAGCGTTCAGAGGCTGGCTTTGCAGCTGGCAGCCTCAAATGCGAAAGCTCTTGCAGGCACATCATCAAAAGCTGAACAATAGGTTCATCCCAAGATGTCCACTTGTTTGCCCTGCAAGTACCAAACTGCTGCGTACAGCTAAAACAAAAAGCTAAGCGTCATCTCCGCTGCATGCGCATCGGCTTCAACCTCCTTACCCACAGCAGCATCATTCTTGCTTTCCTGCGGGCTCCATGCCACAGAACGAAGTATGGCAAAGTTGCAACGAAACGAAAGCACAATCGGATCAAACCGCAATTGTAGTTATACATCTCGGTCCTTCTCGGATTTCATTTTTGCTTGGAACTCTTCCCATCGCCTTGAAATGAACATTCGCAACTTCATGCATATCTGCCTTTTCCCTTCTTCACCGCTTTCGCATCAGCCCGCGAGAAGCTCAAAAGAACTGATTCTCAAGCGACCAGTGGCCTTGCCCCTGTTCCATTCACAAATGCTGGCCAGCAAAACAAGGGCATCTCTCACATCTTTTGAAAATTGCTTTCATCAAGTGCAGCGAGGCACTTTTTGTTCTGCTGATTGATCTTGCCAGCTTCGGATAGCATCAATGAAAGCGTCAAGCGCTTCCCCCTCAATCGCGTATGCAGCAGTTTGCTTGTAGACAGCAATCAAAGCGTCGCTTGTTTGTCAATGCAAGGAAGTCCTCCGCGTGGTTTACGTCATGATTGCTTAACACCCTGCCCCCATGGCCAGAACGGTGCCGGGCGTTGATGCAACGCCATCCGCAAAAGATGCTTACACGAGCTCAATCGTCCTCACCGAGCCAATCGTCCTCACCATGAACCAAAATGTGACGCTCTCAATCCGGCTTGGCTTGCTATGGGTACTAAAGAGTGGAACATGCAGGGTGGGGGCTGAAAGGAGGTCATAGGGTCATAGTCAAACCTGATCCATAAAATCAATGTCAAACAACGAATCAAAACAAAGACAGAACATGATCACCAAGCCCGAATGACCTAAAAAAAAATGCGTGCGCCCACTAATCAAAGATGCCATCGCGAGTGCTGCCGCGGCACTGCGAGAGCCGCCAGGAGGAGGCCTCTGGGTCAATGACTCCGCAGTCAACAGGGCCCAAAACCAGAGGTGGCCTTGGCATTCACAATGGGCGTGTCAGTTTTCTTTCTTTCTTTCTTTCTTTCTTTCTTTCTTTCTTTCTTTCTTTCTTTCTTTCTTTCTCACTCTCTGCCGTTGCATCCAAAAGGTCCCACTTCGTGCGGCCATATTGACGAGGTACCCTGTTTTCGGTGGTTTGTAAGGGAAATCAGAAGGAAACCCCCAAATTTTGGGGGGTCTCCTAAAAGGAGACACACCCAAATTCTTGTTCCAGCAGCCAGCGAATACAATGAACAAGTCTCTTTCACGGCAACTTCCCGTGGCAGCACTGGCGAGGCAATCCCTCAGTGCTGCATTCAAGCGCTTGCCGGTGGCCATTCTGCGTCTGAGGTTGACATATTTGCGACACAAGTTATATGGCCATGTGCAAAATGCCGTACCCCCAGTGAACATCCCAATCCCCACTGAAATAGACTACAATGGGTGGTGCACCTACCCCAAAATGGTACCATTGGTTTTGACCCACAGCCACATTGACACAAGTGATCCCACCCAAAAGAGAGCACATCCAACATCCAATTCAGCTCCCTACGCTCGCCCAGTTGTGCCAATCAATGCGGTGACAAAACAACCCGTTCCGTTTTGGCAAGTCATGTCTGCAACTGGTTTGCATCTTTTGCCTGCGCTGCAGTTTCGATTCCTTCGCCTTTGCTGAAAACAAAGCAGGTAATGAAGGCTGCCAAAAAGCGTGGATCGGACCCGGACGGCGTAGGTGCTCATGCTGAACCTAGTGGCCAAAATGATGCACTGACAAGCGGTAAGCATCTGTAAACGCCGAAAAGACAGCCTGCAGTCTAAAGCAATAGGCTGCTCGATCTGCTGCCCTGAAACATGTGCTAAATCTGTGCGAGTTGCGACACGTCAATGCTTTCCCTTGGCGCATTTGCCACCTCCGGGTCATCAATGTAGACCTCATGATGAGTCATTGCCTCTAATAGCTGGCAACTGCGGCCTGTCAGAGTGCAAATCCCACAATTTGCAGCCATGCGTCCTTCGCAATGCCCCGGTCATCGGGCTCTGCAGTCATGTACCGGGTGATTCCTATGCAAAAGTGTCGCGAGGAGTCGACCGAGGCAGCCAAACTTTGCACGGCTGGCTAGAACTGGCGTGGTAAGTCATTGAATTCGAAATAGAACACTTGCCTCTCCACCCTGGATTGGATCTGAATGCTGACAAGTCAACTTGTTACACCAGCTCCCTCCAGATTTCTGGCCAACAAAAATGACATGCCGCCGATGTGTCAGCCACGGAACTTCCGCCGAGCTTCGTCTCTCAGCCTTGCCGGAGGACACGGCGCTGGCCGTGGCCAAAGGCGTGGGAGTGGCCTCTCCGCCGCGGATCGATTTGAGGCGCTTGATCGAAGCAAAAGCCCGAAGGGGCGGGGGAGGGGGAGGTGTTTTTTTTGAGGTACCCCTTCTTGGTTGGTTTCACAGGGAAACCAAAAGGAAGACTGAAAACCTCTTCCTTTTTGTTGGTGTTTTTTTCTCCAGCCTCTTGTGCGTCTGCTATCCACTCTCTCCTCAGCAGTTGGCTCCAGGCAGCGAGGCAATGTCGACTTCAGCATGTAGCCGTTTCATGTTGTTTCTGCGTGTCAACTGCAAAGGCCCGCCAGAGCTGCAAGCAAGCGTCTTGGGTATCTTGTAAGAGAGATCTCCAGCTTCTTGGAGGAGTTGCTGGCTTTCCCACAAGTCCTTTTCCAACAGGAATTCTCCAAGCTCTACAGTTCTACCTGAACCTCCATGCTACTTGGGCACCAAGGCCCTAATCAACATCACGCACAGCCTCAAAAAGGCTCAAATGAGTCCAATTTGTTGCAAGCAAGCTTGGAAGCTGGAAGGTCCCCTTCCGCAAAGAAAGGGAAACGGCAAACCCAAGCCTGGCAAATGGTTTCATGCCAACTTAGATCTGGGAAGTGCAGACCAAATTTCTCAGCACTTCAATCCTCCTCTTCCAACTTTGCTTGCATTTCGGCCTGTTCCTCAGGGGGCACACGGGAGGATGTTCAGCCAATTGGTGCTCATGGTGATGCATGACGCCCAGTCCCGAAAGGACCTTGGGCATTCCAATTTTGTTGACAAGCCTACGAGTGGTCATTCCGATGCCTACAACACTTAGTGCGGTGACGCCAGCTCCGGCCTCTTTTCGCTTGCTCTCCTCTTTCTG
>CAUJNA010000033.1:32500-92500 GCA_963377175.1 Effrenium voratum | reverse complement strand
CGAAGGGCGAGGTGCTTCCCAGGCGATTGGTTTCCGGCAGCTCGAGGCCTGAGCCATGGGTTGCGCCCAGGACCGCAGCATGAGCGAGGCCCCGGCTGTGCTCGTTGTTGACGAAAACCCGAACTCTACCTGAGTCATAATCAAAACCTGATACAAAAAATGGTGAACCCAGGGCCATGCAAGGAACTGAAAAGGCGGCCGCACCTATTTCCGGCTGGGACTGCCCTTCCTAACCTTCATCTACCCGGGTTTTGATTGTCTCGTCCGCTCACAAGGAAGAGCTCGCGAAAGCGAGGCCATGCTGCGGTTAGGACAGCGTCTGTCTCGAGTTTGAGCCGCCGGCCGGCTCCCTGGAAACTAACCACCAAGTTCCCGTGGATGATGCCCAGCCTTTTCATGGCAGAGCTGTTCTGAAAGGCAGAGCGGAAGTTTTTGTGCGGCGCGTGTGCGTGCGTGTGTGTATGTGTGTGTGTGTGTGTGTGGGAAGTATCAAGCTCGGCAAAAACCAACAAAACCCCCAAGTGCAAGAATGCCGGGTCAACTCGATTCACATGCAAAGCACCTTCTAAGCTGACCCCTCCAGCTGCAGGGATGACTGAGTCTGGAACACGTGGATGTTGCGGATCTCCCCTGCGGCCGCTAACCAACTATCTTGAAAGAAGCAAGGGCCAAGCATTAAATTATCTAGCAAATCAAATCAAAGGAGGACAAACCAGTTTGAAGCCAAGCCTTGCTTCGGAAGCCTTTCCACTAAACAAGCCTTTAGCAATCTGTGGCCGATCGCTTACAGTCTTACAGTCAAAGGTATCATAGCAGCCTGAAGCCGCATCATGAAGGCCAGCAACAAACTTTGACCTTTTGCTTAAATCGATCCAAGAGTTACGCACCTGCCGCATCGGCGCCAACATCATATAACATCATAAAAAAAGAAAGAAACAACAAAAAAAAAACATTGAACAGCTCAGATTCATCGGCAGTAAGCGAATGAATGCTTGCAGAACTCAGGAGGGCTCCTGCTGTGAGGGCTCTGTAGCATCCCCAGCACCAGAGTCTTATGCCGTCCCCGTCAGCAGAAGCTGCCCCAAATGGATCGTTTGTCGTTGAGCTGGCGCCCTACATGGAACAGCTCACTTTTGAGTTTTGAATAGATGCCAGCAAGGCTATGATTATGCTGTGCAAGCCCATTGGAAGCCTTGACTGCACATGCCGCTTGCCTGACATCTTGGCGAGGTCTGTACTGAGCCACTCTGTCCTCCGGCAGTGTCACGGCTTGAAACTTCTGAACAGCTAGGCAATGCGAAGTTGAGGCCCGAAGGGACGGAAAGCAACACACATTTCAAGGCTACATTACAGTTTCAAGCATATCTGAATGTTCACCTCTGACAGGGCTACTGTTCCCAACATCGTTGCGCCCACTTTCAGATCTCCTCGTTCGGGACTTCGTCCTGTGAGAAGCTATGATCAGCTTCGAACATTTCTCACGAGCAATGCGAAGAGCTTCAGCCAACTGGGTGCCACATCCACGTCACACGTGCAACTGGTAGCTTGGAGGCCCGGGCGACTCATCCAAGGACCCGTGTCTCAAGGTGTGCCTTGTCGCCGCCAGCTCGCAAGCCCAAATGCGTCTACATCAAGTTGCTGTCGCACATCCACAAACCAAAGTCTGGCAGTTGGTGGCACGACCATTCTTTTACAACTGGAACAGTGGGAAGCGGAGTCAATCAGCAACAGCCCACCCCGACTTTGTACGGCCTTCAGGACAAACAACCAATGCTAGCTGAGGCAGCTGCGCTGGAGACAATGTTCTGCTTCGGGGAGGCATGGAGGAAGTGTGATATATGTGGCCTCAAACATGCGACACCAAAATTGGGCGCGCACTGCACATTTTGTTTCGGCCGGGAAACGACCCTTCAGTAGCCGAAGGCAGTTCTGCGAAGCTCTGCCCGCCTTTGGCCAGCTGACTGCTACTCATGATGGATGGCAGTATCGTCATTCCTGGCAGTGCCAAAGCTGCTTCTGCAAAAAAAACCTACAATTCCAAAAGCTGAATTCAGGGATCCCCAAGCTAAGGGCCTCTATCATGGTGAGCTCGCTTTCCCCCACAGCTACTTATAAAACAGACCACTCTTGCAGGGATTTGGATGAAGCAACGGCAGCCACGCACGCAGAGACAAGAACTAGCCAATGCTCATACGAAGCGGTTCATCCCGCCGACGCGGGGCAGGAGCCGCCTTGTTGGCAGAGCTGTGTGAGCAGAGCTGTGAAAGCAAAATTCGCAAGGGCCGCTGTGCAAGCAGGGGTCATCAAGCGCAGCTGTGCAAGCGCGGCTTGCGGTGCAAGAGCAGCTCAAACAGAGCCGGGCAGGCTGTGCTGTGCAGGGGGAGTTGTGCAAGCGGAGCTGCCCAATCAGGGCTGGCCCTGTTTGACACAGAACCCTTCGCGGTGCTTTCGGGAATATGGTTCCCAAGCCGATCATTCTATTGGAGGGTCCTTCTTTGCTCTTGGGTCAAGGGATTCTAGACAAAATCCAGTGTAGCATTTTGTTTTGTTCATCCTGGAGTCTTTCAAAATTGTTTCACGCCAATCGAAGGCAGCAGGCAAATATCTATCCTGCTTTATTGAGCTTCTCGTTTTTTGGCTCCACCAGCCACCCAGTCCAGAGCACGCTTCGCGTCCCACGGGAAAGACATCAGGGGGTAACTGAGTGACACGAGGGCACCGGATCAGCCCCATTCAGAAAGCACTGCTGCAAAGCAGCTGGCAGCTGATTGCTGCACATCTAAGATGTTCAAGTGCCTTTTGGCAACCCAATGGGCAAAAACACCTCGCCGTGGAAAGCTCCCAGCGATTCAGCTGGGAACGTTGCACCTATGTTCGCTACGCAAGACGTCACCGTCATGCCATCGTCTATGCGTCTACGCGTCTACGCGTCTACGCCTGGGCCTCTTGTCAGGCTTTGGCTCAGCATCAGCGAAGAAATCCAAGTCGCCGAATGGGTCTGCATGCCGATCTCCCCTGAGCCGGGCACTGGAACCAAGGGTCTTTTGTGACAGGTCCGGGGAGCCGGTCCCGTGAAGGTTGTGAGCCTGTGAGGTGGCTTGTTTATTCAAGTGAAGCCATGCATCCTCGTCCCTTGCCGTGCCAAAACCAACCCTAAAACCCGACCAACTTTTCGCCGGCTGCTTCTCTTAAAGCGACCTTGTAACATTGAACGAAACCGTTGCTTAATGCTTAGACCTGCAGCATCCTGAACTTCCCATGTGCGGTATCATGCTTGTAATCTTCTCAGGCTCGAAACTGTTAGTGGTAAGAATGTTGGTGTCATCTGCAGTTCTTGAGCCATTGGCTCGGCAAAACGTGCTGATGATCGTTCACTTTGAATATCTTGATGCTCCTAAATGCGCGTGTTGGATTCCATCTGCCGTAGATGGACCGTTTTGAAATCGTTCATTGACCAACCAACCCATCTTCCGACTCTCCGCCACGGACATGCTTTGTTCGTGCTTGGCATTGCTCACAAGCCTTGCATCCCAAGCGACTTTGGTTGAGGTGGCAAGGTCCAGGGGGAAGCATCTGGCCCTGACAGGAAGAAACAGGAAGGATCAAACTCCCAAAAGCCGCGAAGGAGTTGGAACGCTCATGTCCCGTGTCGGAGACTGGCCTTCTCTGACCTCTTCCTCCGGGGCGTTTGCCTTGGATTTCAAGTTCCAGAAGCTCCTTTGCTACTTGCCGCAGTTACTTGCACCTATCACAAACTCTTGACAAGCCAAAAAATCGAAAACCTCTCGGTGTGAGTAGCTGTGACTCAGGGCCCTGCTGATCTCGCGGAGGGCTCCTTGTGGACGTCCGGGCTGACTCCTCCTAGCCTTAGGTTTGATGGTATCAACGCTGGGGCCATTTCAATCTGAGTCCTTTCTTGATATTGGCCATGGGTCAAAAGCCAAATCGTACCCTCAGTTTTTACATCCCCAAAATGGTACCATTGGTTTTGACCCACAGCCATTTATGAATATGCTGTCTGGATCATACTGAGGCAAACATGTCATGACTTGGGCCGGCTGCTGCTCGGATTCCTGCCCCCTTTCTGCTGCCTGCTGCGATTGCGCTTGGGGCTGCGTCTCGGGTGACAACCATGGCTGCTGGTGTGAGTGGCTTGGCAATGCTGTAGGCTGCAAAGGCTGCAACGGCTGCAATTGTGATTGCGATTGCGGCTGCGAAGATTGTAGCTGAAGGTGTGGTTGTGGCTCGGACGTCAATGCTGGATTCAGCTGCGGCTGCAACGGCGATTGGGACTGCGGCATAGGGGAAAAGCCTGCATTCAGGGCTGGCTGCGCTCCCTGCTGCGGTCCCAGTTCAAGTTGTGGCGCAAAGGATGATGTCAGGTGTGGGTGAGTTGGCAATGCTGTAGGCTGCAACGGCTGCAACGGCTGCAACGGCTGCAACGGCTGCAACGGCTGCAATTGTGACTGCAATTGCGGCTGCGAAGGCTGCAGCTGAAGGTGTGGTTGTGGCTCGGACGTCAATGCTGGATTCAGCTGCGGCTGCAACGGTGATTGGGACTGCGGCATAGCGGAAAAGCCTGCATTCAGGGCTGGCTGCGCTCCCTGCTGCGGTCCCAGTTCAAGTTGTGGCGCAAAGGATGATTGCAGGTGTGGGTGAGTTGGCAATGCTGTAGGCTGCAACGGCTGCAACGGCTGCAACAGCTGCAACGGCTGCAACGGCTGCAATTGTGACTGCGATTGCGGCTGCGAAGGCTGTAGCTGAAGGTGTGGTTGTGGCTCGGACGTCAATGCTGGATTCAGCTGCAGCTGCAACGGTGATTGGGACTGCGGCATAGGGGAAAAGCCTGCATTCAGGGCTGGCTGCGCTCCCTGCTGCGGTCCCAGTTCAAGTTGTGGCACAAAGGATGGTGTTGGCTGAAGCTGCGAAAATGACGGTTTTGTTTCCGGCTGAGGTTCGGGTGTTGGTTGCAGGGGTGGCTGCAATGCAGGTTGCAATGCTGGCAATGGCTGCGGTGCCAGCCCTGTAGCTGGCTGTGCTGCCGGCTGCACTGCGGGCTGCGCTGCCAGCTCAAGTTGTGGCTGCTCAGGTAGCTCCAGTGCCTCTTTAGGCTCCAAGGACGACTGCGACTCTTGCAGTGATGGCTGTGCTTGGCCAGCCAACGATTTTGCCGCTTCGTGCGACTCAGGTTCCGCACTGCTCTGCACATCCGCTGCTGCATCTGCAGTTACGCCTGGTGCTGCGTCTGCATGTCCGATCTTCGCCTGCAGCCAGCAAAACGGCAGTTGCTTTGGGCATGGCTTTCTGGGAACATCAAGGACCCCGGACCTTTGCCACTGGAGGCGAATACAAGTCAAACGCTAGGAAGCCTCAGCATCCTCCGGATTCTTGCCGTCCGGACCAATGAATCGGATTCCTTTGGGATTGGGGACTCTCCGCTCTCGAATAAAAACACGCCCGCGGATGTGCCCTAAAACTGTCCTTCCGGCTCACAGCTGGTTGCGGGATATGAAGGGAAAGATGCAAATTGAAGACCGGGCGTAGCAGATAACCGGATGTTGCTCTGTCAATCTCAGGGTGCCGATCCTCAACCCTTTGCTCAATGATTCCAGCTTGATCAAGAGAACCTGAAACGCATAAAAATGCATAGTTTGTGGCTGTACTTGAGGCTGTAGTACAATCATCAAAAATAAGCATGGCAAATCTGTTGAACACCTGAAACTTCGAACCGTCCGTTTTGCTACAGCCTGATTTCCGCCGACACTGCCCCACCTCAGGTGTCTCATCTTTGCTTCTCCTGGAGGCCGAGGCCTGAAAGCTGCAAGTTCTGCGCGCATGCACGCGGACAAAGATTCACGGCTTACTACTAAAGGTCCCCCCAACCGTCATGTCCGAGTTAATCAATGGGCAGCCTGGTGCGCTGCGTAAGTCAAATGACATCTAAAGGTACCCCTCAATCGTCAAACATGTTACGTCAAGCTTCAAAGCACCCGCTTCTAAGCCAACACACAGCTAGCGATGTTCCCCTTTGACCCCAATTTGAGTTGTATAAGCGCCGTATCAGGGGACCCTTAAGAACCACTACAAAGCCCATGCTCCCTTTCTGCATGTTTCCGAGTTGAACATTTTGGGGCCGTAAACCTCATGTGGCTTTCGTCCAGGACCAAATAACAGCAAATGGCTTGGCTTTTGACCCAGCCAAATTTCATGTTTGGAGGAGTTGCGAGGGGGACTGGATTGCTGCGGCGCTCTATCATAGAATGCCCAAGGAGCAGCTTGTGATGCACTGGGCGTTTGTGTGCAATTGACAGCGGACATGTCCAAAAAAACAAAGGCTTCACCCTGCATCAACGGCACGCCTTGGACGGCAAATCCCAAGGGCAAAGAAGAGCATCGAGATGATGGAGATTGGGTTGTGAGATGCCTCGGTGTTGCTTCTTTCTGCAAGAATTCCCAACACGGACACGTCGATGGCACGAACGAATGGGCCTCTCCAAGCCAGCAACATGCGCTAACCCTCCTTCCAAGTAAACAAAGCACGTCTTTGAAAGTTCTCCAAAACTCTTGCTTCTACAAAAACAAACCTTCCGTTCCCAGGAAGTGGGCAGTATGAAACACATATCATATTCTTGTCCTAGGCGCAAATGGGAAAGCCTAGTAACAATTTTTGAAAGTGATCTCTGTGGTGGCGTCGAGCACAACCATTTGAGTACAAGGCGCTTGCTGCCACTTTTGGCCGTGACATGTGCGGCTCGTACTTGGGTGCAGGCAGCACTTTGCCTCAAGGCTGATCGATCTGGACGCCTCTAATGTTGACCCTGGCTTAGGACACCCCTGTTTATTAATATTGGGGGGTCCTTGGGTTTAGTGAGGATTTATAACTTTTGGAGGGGAGCACCCCCACATTCATAAACGGGGGTTCATTAATCCGGGGTCAACTCAGGCAGCTTAACCAAGTGTGCCTTGGTGATGTGGGGGCGGAAGCATTTTGCGCATCGCTTTCCGCCGCTTGTGTCCCAGGCACCTTTTAGCTTCGCGGTCCACTGCGGCAAAACAACTTGTCGGGGTAATGGAACCTGAACAAACAATCTTGTTGATGCCTGCGAGTGATTGAACAGCTGTCCCTACAACAACTGCTGGAACATTTGCCGGCTTGGGACTGGGGCGGCTTGCCCACTGACTATGCAAAGCCTCAGGAAAATGAAGTACTTGCTTGGTTTGCGCGGCAATTTCCCAGACACTTGCACCGGCTTGCAAACCTGAATGCTGCCGAGCAGCTATCCCGGAACTCCTGCACAAGAAAAGAAACAACGCGCCTGACTGACCCAACGACAAACTGCAGCCTTCAATGGGCCACATGCACTTTGGCCCGCCTGCTTGTGAGATAACTGTTTGCAACTCTTAGAACGGAGCGATGGGGTCAAGGTGTGCAACCACACGGCGTAAGCGCTCGTTTTGCGTGTTTGTTGCATACGCAAATGACTTCGCAAGCCGCTTTGCTACCTCAAGCTTTATATGCCGAGTCATGCATTGCCTGCTTGCAGCTGTTCAATGCTTATAGTTTATACTACTGGAGTCCGGCAGTGCCGGGGGGCAAACATAACAGAACATGTGTTTGGATCGCTCTTTCTCGTTCTCCTTCTCCTTCTCCTTATGTCTGTCTTTCTCTTCTTCTTTATCTATCTCTCTTTCTCGGTGTCTGGCTATTTATCTTTCTTTTCTTCTTTCTCTTTCTCTTTCGCTCTCTCTCTCTCTCTCTCTCTCTTCTTGCTCTTTCTCATTCGAATTGTTTTCCACGTTCTGCTTGCTTCTGCTTCTCCTTCTCTTTCTCTTCGTCTTCTTCTTCTTTCTTTCTCCGTACGTGTCTTCTTCTTCTCTTTCTTTTCTTAGTCTTCTGTCTCTTTCTCTTTCTTCGCTTCTTTGTCTTTCCACTTTCGCTTTCTCTTCTTCTTTGTCTTCCCTATCTCTATCCCCTTCGCTTTCAAGCACAAGTTGTTTGAGATTGACCCCCGGAAGCCTGCAGCGGGTCACGCGAGCAAAGCAAAAATTGTAAAAACAAATCTCGCTCTCACTCTCTCGTGCCATCGGAAAATTCGTCCCACTGGCGTGGGTGCGCGCTGGGCGGGCGGCAGCGAGACTCAAGGCAATGGCATTCCCATATCGTCACAAGTTTTTGCCGCCCAAGGTGTGCAAAGGGCTCACGTTTGAAGGCTTGCAAATACAGCGCGCGGCCGTGCCGTGTCCGAACCCGTTCCCAGAGTGTGCGGACGAGCCGACTTCACGCGCAGGGCCACGTTTTCGGCCCGCTTCTGATCCTTTGGCGTCTTTAAGCAGCTGCAGATTGAACCAAGAAGCTTAACATAAGCAGCGGCGCTGGTCCGTCCAGAAAGGGATGGACTCACGGAATGGGCCCCGAGCCACGTGAGAGCCTATGCAGCTCCGTCTTGAAATATCCAGGCTGACATGCATCGGCGCAAATCAAATTGCTACCATGTAGTCACTCTCCCTCGTGTAGCCTCAACCACCCGAAAACGTGAAAGCTTCAGGGCAAAATTCACTCTATCCTGCATCATCCGATGCTTGCCTGACTACGCAACGCAAAACACAGTGATGTACGGGAATTGCCCACGCCAGCCTACGTGCCCAGCTACTTTGCCTATACTCAAACATAAAAAGCGGTCTCCTTTTTGTACCCTTTCATCCGCCAGAAAGTGCGGCTCCCATGCGTCAGGTGCGAAACCGCCTGCTTGTGACACTGCAAATGTCCTGTCGAACTTGTACCATGCGCTGGTGGCGGCGGTACTCCTCCAGATCCTTCTGGGGATCAAAGGTGGACTTCACCTGCCGGCCAGGTTCCTCCAGTCATCTGGGAAGGTTAAAATCATGTGCCACATGATGCATCCATTCTATAAACATCCAGGCTTGGAACACAGAATTTTTAGCGCTCCGCTCAATGGTTTGTACTCGCTCGCATCTTGTATTGCTTTAAACTGCTATAGACTCATTGGCTAAGAATGAACACAATTGCCAAACAAGATGTTTCCCACATCCGCAGCCCCCCCAATACTAAGCAAGAATGTGCCCAATACTTAACCAATACTAAAACGACAAATTCTTCGCTGACCCGAACTCCCGTTGTATCAGGCTTGGAGAAATTACCCAAGAACGCAGCCTTGCTTGAGTGCCTTGAACTATTCTATTTCAACTGCTTTTGTAGCAAAATACTATTTTGATGGCGTCAGTGCTTGGCAAAAATGAGAGGGTTTGTGGACAAGAACCGAAGTCAGTCCTTGGTAGACCTGGGACGAACTAAAACAATTGCCTTTCCAAGAAGAATACTTATCATTAGAGAGGGCGCGCCTTTTCAAGGGACCCCCTGGCTCCATAGTTCCATAGGGTAGCATATTCATTTGGGGAAGGATCAGTCTCAGATGGTTGCTGCCCTGTGGCTGACATAAGGCGCTTTGCCAGGGCAGCGTTCTCTTGCTGCATTTCCAGGTCCCGCAAAGTAGGCTTCCTGACCGGAAGCCCGAGTTGCTCGCCAACCAGTGAGGTCGAAGCGAGGGTTTGCCATTCTCAAAGATCACCCACTCATCTTGCCATGGGTCAAAATCCAAATCGTACCCCCAGTGAACATCCCAATCCCCACTATCGACTAAACTGGGTGGCGCAACCACCCCAAGATGGTAGCATTGGTTCTGACCCACAGCCTTGGACCATGTTCCCTTAAAAGCAACCCTCGGGTGAGATCCATGCGCCCGTGGACAGGTTTCAAAACAGCATGCTGCCTGCCACAGATGTCTATGTGAAGCTCTTGAGCCCCATTGCAAGGGTTCGGTTCATCGGACATGTCTCACATGTTTGAGCACCTGAATCGAAACATGTAAAATCTAGCCGCGAGAAAATCTGACACGCTTGAAACAAAATTGGGCCGTGAGGATGCTGGGACTTTGAAGCTTTTGCCCTTGCCCCCTCCTCAGGCGAGGGCGCCGCACAAGGGTGATCAACGTTTGCGCTTTTAAACAACTGTTTTGAGTTTGACTACTCCTTGGCCACTGCAGAAGAATGCGACGCTTCCAGCGGCGGATTTAGGACTAGCTTGGGGAGGATGGGCTCAGAGTGCGAGCCGTCCTGATACCGCATTTGACTGGTATAACTGCGATTGTGTGTCTAACTAGTCAAGCTGCACAGGGCCTCGGTATCCAAACCGGTCAAAATCCACTCACAGCCCATTGCGACTCACTGCTTTGCAACTGCTTGTTGAAGGTTTCTGCTCTTATCCATTATGGAATTCAAATGTAATTGCGCTCGTCAGTGCATCTCAAAGCCATCATCCCCTACCCTGTCAAATTCAAAGCAAGAATGCACCAGGCTGCCCAAAATATTCATTTTGACCCTGTCAATACTTTTCAAAGGCTTCTATTCTGCAGTTGTTGGTGGACAAGTTTGTGCAGCCCCAGGAGGTGTATTGGTGCCACGCGCGCATACCTCTAGGCAAATCTGACCCAGCCAGCGCAGCTGCTGTTGGGCGACACCTTTGCCAAATGCCTGGCCCCACTTTCTTGAGGTGTGGTACCCAGGCTCAACATATTTTGCTTTGGATTGCCCTGACTTGTTGCAGACCCGAGCAGGATCTTAACATCCTCAAGCAATGGCGACCAACAAGCATGTCCGGCGCAAGTGGACACATTGAGCGCCCTCTGCTCAGTCCTCACCGAAAGCACTGCGCTGCCGCTGGACATCAACGTGCGTCCTCAAAGGCAGCTTTGACCAGCGTTGGCCTAATTTGAAAATGTGCTCTTTGCCAAGTAGCCAGTTGCATGACTTGCGGCGCTTCTGCGCGTGGAGCTGCATCCTGAGCGATGCTGGCATCCAAGTTAATAAAGAGTGGCTGCACGAACACCCCAACAGGGCTGACTGCGAGGTCTGGAGTTGAATCCCGACAGCCAAGTGTCTCTGGTTGGGTGCCCTGTAAAGATCTCGATGCGCACTACGCACTGCAGCATCCATCCCTTGCCGGGAATGAATTTGAACTCTGAGGCTGGACAAATTGCCATGCCCATGCACAGCTCCTCCAGCCCTAAGAAGCACCAACACCTTTTGCTCCCCGGCAATCAACTGTCCGTGTGACCAAAGCCAGGTGACTCACAGACTTCTCCGCTCAAATCCAGGTGTTCCTCTCCGAACTGGTGCAGCCCAGGCCCGTTTCAAAAGAACGGCACGCTCACAGCAGCGTGGTGCCTGCATGATTTCATGCTTCCAGCCTCTTCCAGCACATCTTTGCACAGGACAGCCGTCTAGGAAAGAGCCAAAACAGCATGCCGGAGCAATCCCAACAAGTGTGGACGGAGGCAAACGTGTGCAAATGATCGGAACACCCATTCCATTGCACTTGTCAAGCACAAGTGGCTTCTGAGTTTGGAGTGGCTTCCACAAAATCAACCTGCCAGTCTTCTGTGGCACCTCCCGAGCCAGCTGCTTTAGCGAGCAACTTCAAAGCTCCGCCACTCCCAACAGCAAGCCTCCGAGTGGCGGCTCTGCGTCACCCACGCACCGACGCACCCGCGCGCACACGGTGCGCTTGCACTGCGCTTGCCTTGAGCCCAGCGCTGCAGGGTCCTCAGGTCCTTGCGCCTTCATAAACCCTGATCCGATGTGCAAACAGTGCAAACATCTCATTTTCAGCCGCTGGTGGCAGATCTTCAATGCACGGAAAGCCGCAGGTGGCGTTTCGGGGTTGCCAGCTCACCGCTGTGCCCTATCCAGGATGTAGTCAGTGAGGTCGCTGACCCTTGGAGGCCAAATTGCTGAAAGTGTTGACGAGTGGCTTCGGCAGTGCGGGCCATTGCCAGTTGATGGCATGATTCCGTGGCCATGGGCGCCTGTTTGTTCACACGCCGCGCTTGGGCAATGAGGTCGGCACGATGGGTAGTCGAAGATAAGCGTATGAGGCATGTCTGGCGGCTCAAGTGCGACCCCCGCGACAGTCACCAAACGTAAACTGGTTTGCTAGCCTCCACGTTTGCTTGTGCACGCATTGTGGCGTGCCAGAATGTGGGCTTGTCCATAAATCACTAAGAGAACTTCAACCGCATCAAGGCCTTGACAAAAATATGAGTGATGTTTAGCACCAGGGAGGAAGCACCCGGCGGCAGCCCGTAAAACGCCAGGTGCCCAGCTGGGTCCCTTGAACTCCTTGGACAGGGCGTCACGAAGCAACACCTGCGTCAAGCCGATGGGCAAGCGGTTTGGCCAGCTAGTTGCTTCCTGGAACCCAGTGCAGCCTTCATGTTTCATCCCTGCTGTTCGAACTAGGTCAAGAGGAGGCTTTGTAACTACATCCTTGCTGCTCTGACAGGCAGCAAGACATGGTGCAATCGAGTGCAAAGCCCTCAAGGGCCTATGAATGCAGGAACAAACTACTTCGTCCAATTTCTGGAGCTGCTTTTCAGTGCCCGCCCTGATGACACCAGGTCCCCCGGCGGCATTGTGGCTTGTGACGCCATGCTGCATCAGCGCAGCATCCTTGGCATCAAGCTCCGCTCACTAAGCAACATCAGTACGGAAGCTTCTCAGTCGTGCAACTGAAGCTGAAAGCGGCAGGCCCCGGGGCGGCTTAACCTTTTGTCTGTGGCGCGCAGTCGGTATAAATGCTGAAGCCCTGCAGTCTTTTTCAAAGCTTGCAAAAAGCACAGCAACCATGAGCGTCCAATAAAGCACATCAACCTCTCTGGAGGTAGGGGCGAAAAACTCGAGCACGTTTCATGAGCCATGATTAAAACTCCTGGTGCGGGGGCTGGGTGGCCATGGTTCTCTGAATTGGGGCGAGGTGATCATGGTGCTCTTTGAAGGGATCCATGATCACCCATGTTCACCCCGAGTAAGGGTGTTGAGCGTGGCTCATGTGAATTAGTAGCGCTGAACTGCGCCGCCCCTGCATTCATGCACGGGCGTGTGAACCAACAAGTCAGACTCATCAAATCGGCGGCAAGCGAGTCAGGCTCGCTGCAGACCTTAAGCACTGCGGAATGAGAACCAACAAAGGCGTTCTTCCTTGTTCGCTTTGCCCAAAGCAAGCCATCACTGCCTGAACTGCTTGAGGTGCCAAAAAATCGCGTGCAACTGGAAGGCAAGCAGCGCATCGCCCAAGCTTGGCCAATGAACAAGGCATGTGCTTTCAATTGGTTTCTGGATGTCAAGGTACTGCTGCTTCTTCAGCTTTCGTGTTGGGGATGAAGACCTTTTCGGCATAGTGGCGTCCTGGGCACGGGAGCTTGACACCGATGCGGAATTTGTGCATCGCATTTGCCAAGCATCTGAACTGGATCGGCCCATGCCACCCTGGCCCAGCGAAAAAAAAGTCGCCATCTTTGCCATGGACATGGAGTGACAAAACACACTACGCGGTAGTGTGTTTGTCTCAAGTGTGCAATATATATATATATACATATATATATATAAGCCATGGCGGTGTGAGCTTTGAATCGCTCCTAATTCATCGCCGGCCTTGGAGGGTGGTGAGGGCAAATGAGGCAATTTGCCTGCTCGATCACCTTTTGCTGCCTGTATTCAGATTGCGTGCAGCTGACACTCAGCAATGCTTGTCCAAGACCAAGCGCTTGGCAGATTTTGGAACCTTCTCCTTATGCATGGCGAGTGCTTCCCTCAGCGACGAGAATGGCTTGCCGTGTTGCTGCCTTGGGGCTGCACCAAAAAAAAAGGTCTCACTTTGCCTCCTTGTATTATCTCACTTCCTGAGTGAATTGGCCAAAAAAGGTCCAAACTTTGTGCCTACCACTTAAAATGTTCCCAAACCGTTTTTCAAGTCCCGGAACCCAGCGAAGTCATTGCTCACTTCTCCAACAGCGGCAACTTCGCCCGAAACCCAGAAGGAAACCCATCGATCTTCGCTGAGAGCCCCTGCAACAAGACCGCCATGATGGAGAGATCCCCTTTGGCGCTGGCCAGCGCGACCCCATGATCCCGCAGATCCCGAAGACGATCCTCGAGAGGGACGAAGCATACTGGACTCACAGGCCCTCTCTAAAGGCCGATGCAAAAAAACAAAAAACCGCAAGCTCCGGATATCAGCAGTGCTGTAAGAAACACTTCGAAGCAACACATGCCCAGGCTCTCCCAAAGCAATGCCCTGGTGCTTGAAGGGCTTCTGATGAGTGCCCTCCCACTGCTCGATAGAAAGAATCAGCTTGTCGCGAAGGTCGGGGTACTGGCGGATAAAGCCTGCAGTCAGAAAACGAGCCAAGTCGAGCTGATTTCCCATTGGTGCCGAAGCTCGTTTGCGAAACTTCTCCTCCTCCAGGAAGTGTTTGCTGGAACCCACCCAACGTCCTCACGTGCTCGCACACCCTTGCGTGAAAGCGAACACAGGGCTGAAAGGATCAAACAAAAATAAGGCATTTCTGGCAACCTGGAATGCTGGACAAGAAACGCGCGCAGCAATAAGCCACGCAAGACTTCAACATCACTTGGCAGTGGCATGCCAACAAGCCATGCCATTCAACGTCCTGCACCTGCTTGCGCTGCCCTTTCGAAGCATTCCCCAGCAACCACCAAAGCCTTCAGTTCCTCGCGCTGCCCAAGGATGACCTCGGCACCATGGACCTGCTCAAGCTACCGGCGCCTCAAATCAGCTTCCCACTACTTGGTGGTTTGGAGGCCAAGGAGAGGTTCCCATGTACCCTCAACAAGGAGAGGCTCAATTCCCCAAAGCAATAAACAAACACTCACAAATTTCGCCACTTGCGAAGGAGGAACCCGAAGGGACTCCAGGTACTCCTCCATCCGCTGCGTTTCCTTCTCTAGCAGCTTGAGGCGTTGCTTGGCGCCGGTGGCTTGCTCCACCTCCTGGTAGCACGACTCCAAAAGCTCCAGGTCACCTGGGCTGCCAGTGATGTTTTGAGGCCTTCTCCTTGGTACCTGGGACATCTGGAAACCACGCTCTGAATCTTGCAAAGCTGCCTTCCTCCGGCCAGATTCGCCAGAGGTCACAAAAAGACCATGGTGCTCCAAGGAAAAACCGACTGCGAGGGAGAAAACACCTTGGGCAAGGGTCGCTGGAAACCACTGGCTAGCGCATTTCAGGTTGCAGCAGGCTGCAGGGAGCCATGGCTTCCGAGACATCTGCCAGTGAAGCTGAACACTGACTTGGAAGCACATTGCGGCCGTGAATCCGGTGTCTCGACCCGCACCTCCTGATAATGTGCATATGGCATGGTCAGGACCATTTCACCCACGCTCGTTCCATCCCTGTTCCGCCCGTGCAGGCAAAACAACTCTTATTTAACTTAATGCTCTCCCTTCAATCAAACGCATTGTTCAAATGGTGCGTCTGGATGAAGCGACCATTGCTCACCGCTTCCGCATCCCCAAAAAGGCAAAGCCACTTAACAAACCCCACGGTCCGCCGGCGGAGCGTGGGGTTTTTGATGGCTTTTGAGTTCCAGCTCTAAGAGTCACCTTTTGGGACCTTCACTAAAAGTAGACCAAAAAGGGAGAACCAAAAGGTTAAAAGGCCGATTTGCTTTCAACAACTCAGTAAAACACAAAAAAAACAGCCGTCGTGTCCAGGCGCAGCCCGTCTTGTGGTAGAGCTGCTGCAAGCCCCGGCGCAGAGGCGCCTCCGCGCGCCGGCACTCCTCCCGCAGCTGCTGCAGCTTCTGGGAGCAGGCCTGAGCCCCACTCGGTGATTTGGATTCCTCTTGAAAAGATTCACCACCTCAATTTGGGTGTGGCTATTGTGGCTCAACATTAGCCAGGGGCAAACCGCAGGTTTTGGTCCATGTCTCCACTTACCGGGGTCCAATCCCCACTAAAATAGGTTCGAACATGGGTGGAATTCACCTACCCCAAAATGGTACCATTGACAACAGCCATTTGGCCTTTCAATTCACCGGACCATTGATTCGGAGCCCGGTGGCTTGGAGGCTGGTTCCAAACCATCAAAGGACTGCTGAAAAATGACCCCCGCACATTCTGGCGTGCAAGGGTGACAAACAATCAGCGCATGGACTCGCATGGGAGGTTGCAACATGCATCCACTGGGCCTTCAGGTCTGCTTCGTGTATTCCACCGTGTTGTTCCAGGAAGGCCTCCGGTGATCATGCAGAAAACAAAAATGCAGATGTCATGCGGGCTTGTTTTGGCCGGAGCCCTCACTCCCAGCCTCTGGCTGGGCCCAGTGACCCCGAATGAGCCCGTGAAGTCTTTCCGCCTCTTCAGCGGCCACCTCCCGCTGCGCTTCCCACGCGCGCAGACTCGCCAGCACTTTGGACGCCACAGCCGCCGTGACCGCCGCCGGCGGGCCATCCGCCAGGTCTTGGGCCTCCGCATCCCGCGGGAGCTCCGGGCTCCGCTTCAGCTCGCTCCAAATCGCTCGGGCGCCTTGGGCGTGGGCCAGCGCCTGCTGCCGCAACTGGCGGAGCTGCGCCTGCAGCTCGATGAGCCGCTGGGCCATGGCGCCCAGGTCGCCCTCCGGGAAGTCCTGCATGCCACGTTTGGTGACGAAAAACAAACAGAATGGAAACAAAGGGTTCGAAATTTACAGTAGATTGCCTAGATGTCTCTCAAAACACACCTAACACACGTGAAAACTTATAAATACAAACATGTGTATGTGAAACAAAATGTATGAAAAGCTGTCGCCACGTCCAAACCTGCCTCTGGGTTCAATCCCAAAGCCCGCAGCGCTGCCAGGTACTCCTCTCGCAGCTGCTGCTCTCGTCGCCGGACCTCTGCAGCCAGCTGCTCGGGGCTCAAGCCCTCCACGTCCAGATCCATCCCCAATGCGGCGCCTCGGAGATCCGAAGAGGGGGCCTCGTCTTTTTTTGGTTGGCCGGGGTGGGGGGGGGGGGGGGAGGAGGGGGTCTTCCCTTGGGCTTTTCTGTAAAGCCACCCAAAATCGGTACCCTCGAAAACAGATGCACCCGAAGAGAAGTTCGAAATATTGAGAACACATGGACAAAACAGGCAAATAACAGCTCCGAGATCAATCTACCCATAAATGCTCTGCATGAGGACGTATATATATATATATATTCCATGCCAGGATGCAAGCTGCTGCCAGCCCTTGCTTCAAACGCTCTTGCACTGCCACGGCTTGGCACACCTCTTGCGAAAGCTGCCGTAGAGCAGCAGCCTGCTGCTGGAGCGGACACCCCAAGGCTTTTGCCAAGTCCTGTTGCAGCACTCATCACGCGCGCGCAGGCCACTGCCACAAATAACAGCCTGGCTTTGCCTGCTTCTGCAAAAATTCCGGCTAGAAGCAAACCCTCTCAGATCACAGCTTTCCGGTCCTGCAAGAAGTGCCCCTCGACGAGCTTCGGCACTTGCTGCTTGATAGACTCTTCCAACTCCTCACGCGCACGAAATGCCGCGCCCGGCCGCCAGTTGCGCAAGAGGCCTGGCATTCCTTCTGCAAAGACTCGCGGCGGGCCTTCCACCTCAGGAGCAAAGTTGTTGCAACTCACATTGCCATCGATGCATGGCTCATACTGGTGACAAGTCATGGTGACAAGTCATGGTGACAAGTCATGGCGACAAATCATGGTGGCATCGATGCATGGCTCATACTGCAAGTGGTTTGCCGCAACTTAGCCCATGTGCTGGCGAGTACTGGCCAAACCCTGGACACAAGCAAACTTGGAACCCGTAAGCTCGGATTCATACGCAGCTCCAAAGGAGAAAGGGAAAAACAGCCTCTGCGGCTCCGGAATTCTCACAAGGTGAAAAACGGGCGAGGCAGCAGGCTCACTTGAAAGCTGGCAAGCGCCGAAAGTGCTCAGGAAGCCACGCTTCCAGGGATGCTGCGGCAGCCTGGCAGGCTGCGGCCACCACTGCCTGCGCTTTTGCGCAGGAAGCGCACTGCGCACTTGGCGCAGTTTGAAGCACAAGAAATGGTGAGCTGAAATGGTTCCGAGGGATTGGGCGACGACCACACTTGCAACAAAGAAAGATGGGCACCAGGGTTGGGCAAGCAAACTGCGATGCCAATTTACCCAGAATTGCCTTTGCGTGTGAACAGAATGAGAAAACAAACGCAAACATGCGTTACTGGAACTGAATAGGATGTGAATCAACGTTCGGTTCGGCAGTTCTTGCTAACATTTGTCTACGTTGCCCATGTGTGCTTGCTTTGCCAAACTTACCTGTTCGCGGAAGGGTGAGACGCACTGGCTCAAGTTCAACCAGTTGAACCAGGAGGAATGTGGTTGACCTTCACGCCTGCCATGCTCGGTCAATAGTGACTGGGCAGCCCTCAGATCCCCCACTCAAAGCTTAACTTTTAGTGGGTCAAATGAAAGCTACCCCTAAACACTAAGAAGCTCAAAGGCTAAGGAACCGGATGGCTGGGAGCCACCAAGGCAAAGCATTTGTACCTGGGAAACCCTCACAGGCTTTGCCTTTGGTCCAAGGCAGCATGCCTCCGCAGCCGCCTGCTGCTCATCAGTTGTGGCCCCGACCACCTGGCCAGAAAGACCCGGGCACGGATCCAAATGGCTATGGTTCAAAAGCCCGTATCCCCAATGAACATCCCAATCTCTGGTAAAATAGAATAAATTGGGTGGTGCACCTACCCCAAAATGGTACCATTGGTTTTGACCCACAGCCAAATAACTTCTTGTGGCCCCAAACAAACTGCTCCATGGCACGCGCACATAGCGAGGCCTGCCATAGGTGGATCAAATCCTTGGACCGCAGATTCTGCCACAATAGGCTTGTCAGAACGATTCCGACATGGAGTGCGCGCACTGCATTCCCAGTGTCTGTAGAGAGGCCCTGGAGGTCGGCGAAGGCAGGTGCAGGTGCCAACCTTTCACCAACCAACGTCCAAGTTTGACATCCGGTCCCCTGTAAAGCTTCACTGAACCCAGGGCATGCAAAGGCTCCAGCGTTACAAGATCCGGTAAGGTGCCGCTTGAGTCCATGGCTTATCGACATGGATGGCATCTTAGAAGGAAACGCAAACAAACGCCCGGCGACTTTTGCCTACATACATTCGTCGGCTCGCTTGTCAAGAATCTGCATCTCTGGAACGCCTTTCTGCCACGAAGAGCGTAAATGAAGCATACTCAGTCATAAACCGGTCACCACAACACCCCTACCTGCAAGCACTCCGCTTTGCGGAGTTGTGCTTGAGCCAAGGCAAGCAAACACACACACATATATATATATATATATATGCATATATACATAATATATATATATACATAGGCAAGCAGCACACAGTACATTCACACCGCAGGATGAATACTTCATGCTGCCATTGGAGAATGTTGACGCACAGGTTCACACAATGATTGAACCGCTGCGAAATCACAGAAACCTAGACAACATGTACGAGCATTGGTTTGCAGCTGATCTGCCTGGAAGGACAGCCAAGAGCCGTGCATCTGGAAAGTCCTCCATCCCAACGATGTCTTCAACGATTTTCCGAACCTACGATCAGCGGGCGTCTCTCTGAGCACCATTTTCAAGGTCTGCGCTGTGCTTCTTGCAACATGACCCAGAGACGGATGTGCCTGCCGATGGGCAAGATGAGGGTCCATGGAGCTGCCTCAAGTTGAGTTGAAGGCTGCGGGGCAATTTGGGTAACCCCATAAAATGGGTTGCCCTGGTAAACGGAACATGGACTAACACCTGCGGTCCATATCCTAGTCGCATAACTTTGACCCATACCCAACTTTGACTTGAGCACTCTATCTACAAGACTGCAGCTAACACATGCTGCCAAGCAGCTGAGCTTTGCAACAGCCTCAAGCAAAGATTGACTGCTCGAAGGGATGTGCCAAGGATCAGAAATCAAAAAAGGGAAAGCAACGCGGTCGGCAGCAACCACATCGCGCAAGTTTCATGGCATACAAGCAAAGGAGCCAAGAGAACATCTAAAAACTGGCGCCTGCCCTCCTGTTGCCACCACCAGGCTCTGCGACTCCTCCTCCTCCTCCGCACATGGAGGTGGATGAAACACACACACACACAACTCATTTGGAAGCAGTACAGCCGTGTTCAAGCATTGCGTCGGCAAGAAGTACGCACAGCTGCAGTCTGTAGCTACAAGTGTTGGACACGCTTGTGGTCCAGCGGGCCACTTCTTGCGACAAAGAAATCTGTGAGGGCGCTGACCCTGCAAGGCAGTGAGGTGATTCCACGCGCCGAAACGCAAACTGTGGCCCTGACGAAGGATAATCAAACATCATAGTGAAAGGCAAGCCTGGGCCGGGCCGAGTAGAGGTCCGCAGCATGAGAGTCACTCTGTCTTTCATTGGCCCTCGCACATGTTAGCTTGTGTGAGGCAAGGCTAAGGCTGCTTGCTGCAGGTTTGTCGATTCAAGCCAGAGGCCAAGGCAGGTGACTTGTACGCAATGTTTTTCTAACCTTGCACGCACGCTCTCTGGGAGGTGCCCGACTGATTAGACGGTGAAACCACAAATTCGGCTTTGTCCCAGCCTGGGATCGCCGGTGGTCCTAGGCTCTTCCGGGGGTTTGAACCCCCGCCATGGCAGTTGCGACTGCACTGTTCGCAGCCATCAGTCGTTGGACTCATTGGGAGCATACTTCTTCAGCAAGGTCTCCTTCTTCTTCTGCACGATGAGGCGCTCAATGTCCTCCATGGTGGGTACATCCACGTACGCCTTGAAGTCGGCAAAATCCTGCTCCTTGGGCCTTTCGACCTCTGGCTCCTTCTCGGGCACTTTCTCTTCCTTGTCTTTGTCGCCCTTCTTGCGCTTCTTGGCCGGGGCGGGCTTGTTGGCCTCCTCCTGCGCAAGGCTCACTGAAACAAGGGGGCAACTAGCATGGCCTTTTGTCAAAATAGATGGCCCTGTAAATGGAATAAAACCCATCTAAACCAGTGCCATCTATTTCTAGTCAAACTAACCTTGGACACCCATCACAACTAGCTGCAACTCATGATCTGGCGGTTGAACATCCGAACTGGACAAGAACTAGCTGCCATCATGGTCTGCTCTAGTCGTTGTAAGACATTTGCTACTTCCAGAAGCAAACTTCTCAGGGGCGCATGTCTGCGCACTTTGTCCCTGCCTGCTTCCACTGGGCCATGGCCTTCGTCACTGCCTCCTCTTCAAACATCTGCTCCGACAGCACCAGCATGCCGTCCTCCTCATCGCGCCAGCCATAATAG
Organism: Effrenium voratum; assembly: GCA_963377175.1. Lineage (NCBI taxonomy): Eukaryota > Dinophyceae > Suessiales > Symbiodiniaceae > Effrenium > Effrenium voratum. Next base: position 71,340 of record CAUJNA010000033.1, on the reverse strand, counting down.
TCGGGTTGGATGTATTGGAACAACTGCTTCCTGCCACAGGGCGCGATCACGCCACAGACTTATCTGGGTCGACCTTGGAAGGGGAGCAAAAAATTAAAATTTGAGCAGTTTAAGTGGTTGGATTTCAACCACTAAACCACAACAAGCAAAAATGTAAAATGTTTCGCAACGACGACCATGTTATTGTGCTGTGGGGCATGCTGAGGAAGAGTAATGTCAGGCTTGCAAACATGACTAGCCTGTGTCTCCCGCTTGCCGCAGGCCTAAGCAACTACCTCTGGAAAAAAAAAAAAAAACACAAACAACAACTTTCCTCGCGAACAAGTCACAGCGGCAGCTCTTTGCGAATCCTGCCTTGTCTTGCGGGGGGCATCTGGGACGATCTCGGTCTCAAAAAGCTCCCGAACCCCGGGCAAGTCCTTGGCCGCACCGAAGTACTTGTAGCCGCTGTGGGCGGCAAGCTCTGCACCATAAGTCTCCACCTGACCGGCAACGACGCATGCTGACGAGCACGCGTTCAACAAACACATCTTCACTTAGGACTTGTTTTTCTGACACCTTACCTCCCGCGGTGCTTGATTCTTGTAGTCTGGACCGCCCAGCTTCTTGATCTGGTCCTCCCAGTATCCTTTCTCCCTGAGGTCCTTGTTGATCTCATCGTTGAGGTCGCGGATCCTGTGCTCACCTAGGGCCGCGTTCTGGATCTCTGCAATCTTCTTGGCCACTCCTCTGAGAATATCTCCCCGCCAATGCTCGCACTCCTTGACGCTGCTCACTTCAGAGGCGATCTTGGGACGCTTGTTCTTCTTGTAGGGCCCAAAGGCGGCCGTATCCGGGAGGGCGCCTCCCATGTATGTGGCTTTCCCCATGTTCTTCTGCATCTCGATGTCCCGCTTCTGGGCGGTCCATCTGTTCAGCGCCGCCATGGCTTTCTCTTCATTGCGCGCCATGGCTGAGTGACTTGGCGCGCTTTCCGCCGGTGGCTATGGAGGTGTCCGCCCCACTTCTTGAGGCTATGTCACTGCCTGCCCGAAGCAACGAAGCAGCTCCTTCGCATGAGGCAAGAGTCTAAGACGCTGCAAACCGCCTCATTGACCAAGCAGAATTTACACCAAGCAAAGAACCCTTCATCACTAAGCCTTCTCACCTCCGTGTGTGTTGCTTTAACCTTTGGAAGCCATTGCAGGCTGACAGGTGAGGCCAAAATTGAGATCTCCGCTGGCACCGGGTAGCTGCTTGCTCAGGGAATTCCGGAGAAGAACCTCAATCAACCGTCTTTTTGCTTGGCAGGAAGCTGCACCTTTTGCGCGCATGGTTTAACCCCCGACTTGTGGTGCCAAAGCCTCTCGGCTAGCATGTAATGATTCTTGCATGGGATTTGGCGCCATCACACTGAGCTGTCCACGGCTGACTGGCTGGTAAGGCCAGCTTGCATCAACGGGGTGTCCTCACAACAAAAAGAAAGCAGGTAGAAAACTCAACAAGACCCCCTCCCCCCCACCCTCCCCCCCACCCTCCCGCCCCCAACCCTCACCCCAAGGACCCCCCAAAAAAAAACACAAAAACAAAACAAAACGTCATGGACCGAGGAACCCAAAGAACTCCGACTCGACCCCATCGACCCCATCGACTCGCTGGCACGAACTGAGGCACGGGCATCCACCAAGTCCTCCATGCCGACAATCTCCACCACCACATCCCGCACCTGTCCAAATGCAGAGACGCAAGCATATATACCGTGTATACCTACATCTTTTTTTTGTTTTTTGATTTTTTAAAGATACCTGTATATATATATATAATTATATCGATGTATCTCTATACATTTGTATACATATATATATATATACATATATGCATGTATGTATGTATGCACGTAGGTATGTCTGTCTGTCTCTGTCTCTGTCTCTGTCTCTGTCTCTGTCTCTGTCTCTGTCTCTGTCTCTGTCTCTGTCTCTGTCTCTGTCTCTGTCTCTGTCTCTGTCTGTGTCTCTGTCTCTGTCTCTGTCTCTGTCTCTGTCTCTGTCTTGTCTGTCTGTATTTATGTGCGTGTGTATTTATGTATGTATTTATGTATGTATGCATGCATGCATGCATGTATGCATGCATGCATGCATGCATGCATGCACGCATGTATGTATGTATTTATACACATCGACTTTCTGTCGCCAGAAGTGTGCTATCCATTACAAGCTTGAGGCAGTTCATATCCCCTAACACTTCTAAACATAGTGTTGGAAGAGAGTACAGGACTTTGTACGTTTGCTTCTGCAGGCTGAAAGCTATGGACGTCTCGGTGTTTTCAGCCTCCAGCAACTCAAAATGCCGAGAGGTCCCTATTTCTGAAAGCTGAACACTATGGACGTAAATCCACTGAGGGGTCTCAAGTTTCAGCCTCCTGAAATCTCAACAAACAAATGAATGCTGAAAGCACTTAAGGGGGAGGGCCGAATAATTACGCTGGCAGCCATGCCTACGCGGAGACGGGTGCTTACGCGAGCCTACGCGGCAACAAGCGCCTACGTGGAGTGCCTACGCAGGCTTTTCTCTCGCGTTTCTCCGCAGTCGTATCAACAAGCTGGTGTATAACGTAAAACACGCCTACGCAAACCTGCCTACGCAGGATTTGCTTGAACAGCCTACGCGGACTGCCTACTCGACTAGTGTCTACGCAACATAAACGGAGTTCCCCCCTGAATACTCAGCGACTACTTGGCAAAAACAACTCCGCTGATATATATATATATATATACATATCTATTTATATACACATACATGTTCGGCTCCGGAGGCTGTTCCAAACGCCTTCGGAAGCTTCGCGAGGACCACCCATAGATCCACATGCACACACCAACGCAACCACAAACATGCACATCAAACACGATGCAACCACACACACGCACACGCACATTCACAAACGAAAGCACAAGCACTGACACAAACATGGGCACATACACAATCGCGTACGGCCAAACACACTGACTCGCTGACACAGCTGGCAGACTGACACACTGACACAAACATGACACAGAAACATGGCAACACCGCGCACACACACACACGCACAGCCACACACTCACAGAGACACACAAACGCAAACACAAACACAAGCACAAACACACAACACGCAACACACACACTTGAACTCCAAAAGGAGAGTGCTAATCTTTCGAGTACAACTGGTGAGTCTCGAGTACAACCGATGAGTCTCGAGTGGGTGTAGGTTTGGCTTGCAGTCACTTGGTTTCCGTCTAGCAGCGAAAACGTTACAAATTCAACATGAAGCACACACAGCGAGAGAAACAACAGGCCAAAAGGACTTTACATCACCAACTCCAAATGTCGCAGGTACGTCGAGGTGATCAGCCTCGATATCCGCATTTGCTGTGGCCGCTTCGTTGGACCATCGCACACAGCAAACGGATGGTCCCCCTGCTGCGAAACCGAAAGGGTGGTGACAGGGCATTCTGTCACTCCGCACACACACGCCCCTCAATGAGGGGCGAGGAGTCTCCTTTTCCGAAGGAAGATTACATGCTCAACCCCGTGTCCCTATCGTTGACCAAAAAATCCACCGCGGCGAGGGGAACGAGAAACAGCCCTAAACCGCTCAGAAGACGGGAACGAGAGATCACCACGTTGAGCACCACGAGTGTCGCCATAGAGGACTGAAGCGAGTTGTGACGTAGTCGAGCGATCACCATGAGAAAACGGAGTTGCATAGGTGAACGTCTCCTCAACTGGAATGGCATCGGAATTCCGAACTTCACCAAGAGATTGATCATGCGAATGATGAGTTGTGAAGGACTCCATTCGAGACAGAATGCGCTGGTATCCCTGATGCTGCCAGTCACGGATGGTCCATGCCTGATCGTGCTCGCCAGTGCGCCCATTGGAATCAGTCACCCGCTGCCATTCCCGAAAAGAATTGTCTGGTAGATCAGGTACAGTTTCACCACGGTGCCATCGCTGAGGCTGTCCTGCAGTGTAGATCCGCACCCACTCCTGATCCTGCCAGACCGAGTATTCGAGCCATGGGTGCTGCTTCGAATCCTCGATGTCCATGTCGAAGTAAGAGGCAAAGCGTATCGCGGGCTCCGATCCAGCTGAAACAGGAACATGCACCATGCACAACCATGTACAAGCAACAATCAAGCAAGGTAATGCAAGTATGAAAACCACCCTTATTTTGTACGCTACCCCACTCGCGTGCATCTAGTCCTCATTTAGCTCGAAGATAGGTCTCGCCTGGGCTTTGCAGCTGTCGGAAGGATTAACTGGCCGGTATGGTTCGGAGACCCCAACCGTCTCCGATGGTGTAATTCCACGTGATGCCCGCACAGGTTGATGGAGTTGGGAAGCCTGATGCGCGCGTGCTGACAGTTGTTGAGAAATCCCCTCTTGGAGACGAGTCAATTCCTCGGTAGAGAAATCCGCCGCATCCGAGGATCTAAGGATCGCTTCTAACAACTGCGGTGACATACTCAATGCCGCGGATTGCGTGGCCACGCTGTGATGATCAGGAAAAGACATAGAATCAAAGTCATGACCAGCTTGAGGGGCAGCGACTCTCCGATAGCCCTCTGTGGCCCAGTCTCTTTTGTACCACTTGGCGACATTGAGCAGCTCACCGACTTGGGCCGGGTTGGGATCGTAGAACTCCTTCCACTCTCTATACGTGTGCGGTGGCGGTGGAGCATCATGTTCTTCATGTGGAGTCCATGATCCCGGATGAAAGATCTTGACCCACTGGGCATCTGGTTGTTGAGGATCCGGACACCATTCCAGCCACGGCATGACAACGCAAACCCGGAAGGACAAATTGATAGGTGTACGGCTGCAGACAACACTTACTAAAAGAGACACAACTGTCACAGCGCAAGAAATCCCTTTTGCAGCAATGCACGGCTCCGGTATCAAGGTCAATCAGCCACCATCCGAGTTGGAGGATGCCGATGAAGAGGTCAATCCAGCGTACATGAGGTCCGGTGCGCCCGAAGCTAAAACTGGCCGCGCAATGCTAGGGTGTGGGCGACCCAGCCGTTGGTATCCCCTGGTGACCCAGTCTCTATAATGCCAAGTATAGAAGGATGCATAAGATACCGGCTGCGAAACAGCGCCTGCATTGGTGCCGCCTGTGCTATCCCTTGGCCAATACACTTCGAAGTGGTAAACCTTGCGCCATTCCCGATAGGCGGTTGCATCATCCGGGGCTGGTCCCAAGGTGTTCTCGGCGACTGGATGCCACGGACCCGGGACATAGATCCGAATCCATTCTACTCTCGTATTCGCAGGGCCATTGACGATGTCGTAGTCAAAGTAGCGAGGCAGGACCCATCTTGCTACGCCATACATTGTACTATTGAACATATCAACCAGGCAAACCGCTCAGATTCAAATGAGAGCGGCAAACAGCTGAAGACGGAACGCACAACACCAAGCAAGACAACCCAACATGGAATCGCATGCAAGGCAAGCACAACCACGTCAATTTATCCGACATGTTGCTCAAGTATCACCCCGAATCGTTCCAAGGATCATAGAATGGTGGTGGTGACGGCTCTCGCCACGCCCCATCCGGAACCGATGAGTCCACCGAGGAATTGTCGTCTGCATTCACGAGCATCGCGAGTCCAATGGCTGGTAAAGGAGCTCCAAGTCGTTGATACCCTCGTGTTTGCCAGTCTCGATACTCCCACACGTGGTAGGACACATACGAACTGGGCGTGACAATGGGATCCGTTGTTGTTCCTCCGGTGCTGTCTTCGGACCAGTACACTTGGAAGCGATATGACCTGCGCCACTCCCGATACGTGGAAGCGTAGGCCGGGGGGAGCACTGGAGCATCTTTGGGAACGGGTCGCCACGTGCCCGGTGAGTAGATTCTAATCCATTCCACTCCTCTGTCGATCTGGTACTCGAAATATTGAGGGTTCATAGCGGCAAGACAAGCTATCGCGCGGCCGCTAAAAACAATCGAAAATCTGCGGCAAAGACACACATGCAATGACAACCGCACGCAGCTGAAGGGATGCAAGGCAACTTTTCAAACTCAAGGTGAGACACAGCAGCGAGGTTTGTAATATACGACGCCTACGCTTCACCGCTGTTGATGCCGTGCACACCTGCAATGATAATGTTTTGGTCGTCTACGAACACAGGGGGAGAGACATTTCCGCCCATGGCGCAGGAAGGCATGACAGTAATGCTTGCAATTTGCCGATGGGGACAGCGATGAACGGCCAGCTCGTTTGGAGGGAAACACGGTAAAGGGCCGCCGAGATCTCCTCGGCGCAGAAGCGGATGCTGTCCGAGATCGTTTGGATGAACGCCCTGGACTGCGTAGCTCTTCATCACGGGAATGGTCAGTGCTGCAGGTCGAGCGGCGTGTGCGCTGCGATTTCGATGTGGCAGGGCAGGATTGTCCGCGAGGAGCTGAGATCGAGGGGCTCCGCACTGAGGGCATAAACTGTGGGTGTAGAATCACCGGTGGCGGTGGCGGTGGAGGAGGCGGAGGTGGAAGAAGCAATGGGAAACTTGGTGGGGGCGGAGGTGACGTAGTCTGTCGAAGGGGTCTATCAAGCAGGGCTCCAGGTCCGTGAAACTGTAACCACGTCGGCTGTGCTCCATGGGTCCAAGTAATGTACGTCTGAACGAGTTGTTCCGACATGATTTGAGCAACTCAGTCATGTATTCAATGCACGTCAGCGGCAACACCCAAAAAACCGGCAAGCAATATTACCCTGGGAAAATACCAGTCAAGTGCAAGCAAGCAAATTTCATGTGATCAAGAATAACTGCAATCCCAACCGTCTCAAAACCAGCAGCGCTAGCCGAATGCACCGCCACGGCCTACCATTTAGTCCTCCTGTGGTCGCTGATGCATTTGATGACCGAGTGCCTAGCCGCGAGCCCCAAGTTGCTGATAGACCTTCCATACCTGCTTGACTTCCTCAATGGGCTTCAGGAGGAACCGCGCAATGGTTTTGTAGGTGGGCCTGGAATCCTTGTCTTTCTTCCGTCGTACCATCTCATCCAGCTCACCCTGTGTCCATGCCGTGAAAGGTTCACGGTGTGCATTGCGAAGTGCAATGGTGAATTCTTGTAGAAGTTCCCGAGGTCCATGAACAACCGTAGGCGACGGTCGGAACGACGAGGCACCTGGATGTGGACGCACTGAACCATCAGAATCCGAGTCAGGTGTCGTAGGCGTCATCTGTCCTGGTTCTCGTCCGCCGTGTGGGGCTAAGGGAGCAAGCGGCCGTGGAGGTGGCAGGTGATCCAACATCGATTCAGGCCGACGACCAGAATTGTCGTCAGCGGCATCCCGATGTGCCGCACGAGGCGGGGATAAGGCCGGTATATACCAGGTGGAGGAAGTGTCCAAAGGTCGGGTTCGAATTCGAGTGGGAGACGAAATGCGCTCTGTGATGATGCGAGGGCGCAGACCGTGCCTGGAGTTCCGTGGTGCCCTGGGAGACACTCCAGTGCCTGACGGTTGACTTCGCTCAGTCATCAGGGCAAAGTTCAGGGTGTCCAGAGCTGTCGCAATTTGGGATGCAAGGACATTGAGTACCGCCACCAGGTTATTCACAAACTCGACTGACAACTGCATGGCCAATGAACACACAGCAAGGACAAATCAAGCAAGTAAGGCTGCGGAACTGCGAAGACATGATGATAGCAAACATGCATGCGTCGAAATACTGAGCTCCTTTTGCCGCTGGTGTTCCGTCAACGGTCATACGACAGACCAGATGGTCGACACGCCGGCATGGCCTTGACTGCCGGCGGGTACTTCGGATTGTAGGCATGGCGGCGGGACGTGGGAACCGCGTCGTCAGGTCGGCCAGGAAGCCGCCGGTGTTGACTGCGAGATCGACGCCGGTGAGGCTCTCGATGTCTGGACCTTCTTCTCCTTCTGTGCTCCCAGGAAGTACTGACACTCACCGTGCGTACGTGAGCAGGGAGCTCCGTACGGTTGTCTGAAGTGGCCACAAGAGTGACCGGTGCTGTCATGTAGTCCGGCCGGCCTGATGTTGCCGGCAAGGGCGGTGGCGTCATAGACGGCGGGGGTAGCGGCGGTAGTGCGCCGTCAGGAACCAGTGGTGGTGGTGGCGGCTGTGGATGCCGCTGCTGGCCTTCGAGACGTTGCAGTCCGGCCAGAAGAAGACTGATTTGCGACGAAATGGCAACCAACATGTGCCGACAATCACGTAGAAGATCCCCGTGATCCATCACAATGCAGGTGAAGATGCGACAGAGCGGGCCAAATCAATCAGTAATCTACTCAAAATGTGGCGACGGCAAGCAACACAACAAGCATGCAACACACTTCATCAAGACATGAGCCGCAGGCAACCCCATGCGCTTTTTCCGGAAGAGGAGCGTCATGATGTACACCATGAAAGTCAGGGCACAAACCACAGCGAGCTTGTGAAAAGGTTGTCAGACTGCGTTGCCATAGTTGTTCACCAGAACATGCCCATGTAGCTGGGCACCGCAATCGACGATCGGAGTTTCCACCTGCCATCTTTGGCGTGAATGCAGTCATAGTAATGGGAAGCAGCTATGTCCGCGTACACTCCGCCACGGGGTATGGCGCAATGCTGTTGCCGGAGACGAGCAGTCCCACCAATACACACGGGGCGATCCGTGTGAATTCCCGCGAACTGCGCGGCTGATTGGATTGCCGCTTCTTGAGATTGAAGGCTGCCCCTGCAGTAAAATCCCATCGGAGGCAACCAGACTTCGTTCCAGTTTGAGCACTCGCGGTTGGGGGAAGGATGCTCTTGCCATTTTGAGGGCCTGATCAGCTCTTCATCACGCAGGATGTGCATGGCCGCCTGCATATTGGTATTGTGGGACCAGAAAAACGTCGACTGTGACTGAGTGCGATGCTTGTCCGGCAGCAATCGGCGTGGCTCAAAAGAGAAGATGATCCCGAAGAGGTTCTTCTGGGAGTTCTTTTTGTCCGTCGAGAAGTGGTGATACGTCCGCGCAGTCCTGATGATATATGGCCATTTTTCTTCGCAAATGCCAAGCTGTACGATGAGTTGCTGCGGCAGTGACTTCGGGGAGATCTGGAAGTAGTCGGAAATGTCTCTGACCACTCGATCCGTCCAACGTCCCGGGACGCCATGTGGTGGCGGAGAAAACGGAAACTCCGAAATGGACTTGACCCGCTGCTCATCTTCGATGATGCTGCGGCGATGCGGCATGAGGCTCCTGTAGACCGTCTCCCACGATTTCTTCCACTGTTCAGGTTCAGGAAATACCAAGGCGGCAATCGAGGGCAAGGTGTAGTAAAGGACATCATTCATTACGATGGCAATTTCCTCAACCCGGCAACCAGTGCGCAACTTGAAGCGATGACTGCCAAAATCGGGTACATGCTGTCGAACTGAGAGAGGTACCAGCACGATGCGGTTCTCGGATGGACTGACTTGAGCGGGAGGCAACGAAGGCGAGCGTGGTCTCCTTTGATCACCATGAGCACGCCTCCCATCACTTTTCCATTCACCCCAGTCCTCCTCCTCATCTGAGTTTCCATGTGGGCCTGGGGTCAGCTTGATCCGGGAATGATGGGCCCTGGGCGAGCGCGAACGTGACCTTCCGGTGTGATTGCGTACCGCTCGGATGTTGGCCTCGGATCCAAGTGCCGGAGCGTCACGGGATGGGCCGTGGGATTGCACACTTTGCTGGTGTGCTAGCCCGTGTGTCCGGATGAACATTTGCATCTCATTGCCGTTGATGAAGTTGGGAAGGTGCTCCAGCGTCACGCGGCTCGTAGTTTGCACTGATCCGTCTGAGCGCAAGAGACTGGTGACCGTGTACTCCGCCATGGTTCTGAGCCAGCTGCATGCAGACACAACGCAATACATCAACAACAATCACAAGCGTGCGCAAGAAGATACGACATGACAAGCTCACATGCAGATTTTGTCCCGAGTCGACGCCGAACGTCACGGAGAAGGTGGGGGTCGAAACCTTTGGCCTCATAAAGGCGTTTGAGAGCGTTAAGTCCTTGCTGTTGCTGAACCGCAGGTTGTGCACCACGTATGATGAGCCAGGAGCGAGAAGACCAGGAAGAATAAGTAAACATCTGATCATTGGCACTCCGAATTCCTTTGATTTGGGAGGGATGATCAGGTAGTTGTGGTGCGATAGTTCTGGAAGAAGAATCACATCGATAGCCCAGCACTTTGTCATCATGTTGAACCTCAAGCATCACTGGTGGGCGATAAAATTCCAGGGAAAGAAAATTCATGAGCACGGGCGAGTGTGGGGCAGAATCACGTAGCAGAATGAAGCGATTGTCGACGTAGCGCTCATGCCAGATCACACCGATATCTGGCATGCGAAACCGCAGAGAACACATTGTCTGGTGCCAGAAGAAATCCTCAACCGTGGCGACCAAATTGCAGAGCGGCGGTGCGGCTGGTGATCCCATAGCGACTCCCCGTTCTTGGCGAAACAAGTATCCGTTGATCTCGAAGTGACTGTTGTCAATGACAAAGTCCAGAAGGTGCCGGAGATCTTGTTCATGAAAAGTTCGAGGGATCTTGGTTTGACGGCGCCATTTTCCTTTGAACATACGGCGTCGATGATCAGACTTTACTTCGAACACTGACCATTGAGAGCATCTGCGAAGGCCAACAACTTGATCGTACCGATGAAGGAGCACTTGTAGTGCCTGGTGGAATCGTTCCGTAGGAATGGACGTGAAGAAGCCTGACAGGTCTTGTGACACCAGGTGGATGTATTCATCGGGATCTGTCTTTGACAGCGAATCCCACAGCTGCTGGACAAGTTCTTGTACTGAAAGTTGACCTGCAATGTCGGGAAAAGTAGCTTTGGTAAGTTCAAATATGAGGGCGCCGAAGACCGTGAGGAAGGGAGCTGCCCACGTGCGAAAGAATGAAATGATGGGTCGTGCTTTCTGCCAGTCCTTGGTCGGCTTTGGAAGGATGCGAGCTGTGGGCAACGGTGCTTGAAGTCGAAGCCCCCATGCATATCGCTGACGTAGGAGGGAAGGTACCGTAGTTACCACTTCAGAGCGAAAAGATGCTGCGGATTCACGGCAAAGCGAAAAGACATCTCCCGAGCAAAAGGTCTTCCGCATCAGTATGGCAAACAGGGACGGACAAATCACATGTGCGCGGGAAGGGAAATGATCCGCGGGAATTACAACCCACGATGACAGAGAAGCCACGGTGCGCTGCAACGATGTCGATGACCAATAAGCACGATCTTGAAGGTTAGCTCGATGAGTGTCCATCAACTGAGTCAAAACCGGCTGCAGATCAACAAGAAGACTGGAACCATGCACATGCCAGCGACGAGCAAGTTTGCGGAGTTGCGTGGTGAAACGTTGATGTAACAAGTCGACATCACCGAAATACTGATCCTTCATTGAGGCGGCCATGATTTCCATGTCAATGTCCGCATTGATGTGGGAGAACTCATCAACCAGTACTGCATGTCCATGTGCTCGGTGTGTATGGTGATCATCGATGTCCAGACAGCGACACGGAAAGGATGTTTCAGGAGTCCATCTGCGCTGCCATGTGCGGTAGTTGTAGATCTTGTCGCCCAACGTGGCACTGCGAGTTTCCACCACCCGGATCTTTGGAAGGAAAAGGGAGGGAAACAAATCACGATGAGAAGCAATCCAGCTTTGTAACCATGTGCCAAGTAGAGCTTTCCAATTCCGGACATGTAGAGGCGGTAGGAGTAGTTGTGTCAAAGTGGTGGGTGATTGTAGCTGTCGTTTGCGTAACACCTGGGCGAGGAGTTTCTGCGCCTTGGAGCGGAAGGGCTCGTTGACAAAGACGGAGAGCCGCAGAAAGTAGTAAAGCTGAGTAGGAGGGAAAGCTGCCGACAGAAGGTCACGCATGGCTTGGAACGATGCACCTGTATTGGATCCCAGCTGATAGAGAATAGAGTAATGGGCCTGAATGTCATCCAGCATGTCGGGACGTAGTTGCCGTTGGAGATCCGGATGTAGTCGTCGTCGAAAGCGTTTGTGCAAGCCGAGGGAAGTGGGAGACGACAACGAGTGACGTCGAAAATCAACGAGGTGTTCCCGGAAGCCCACCTTTCGCAGAAGTCTGTGTACCCAGGGTGCATTCAAATGCGGGCGCAGCAGGTATTGCCATTTGCTTTCCTGAACCCAAACCGAGGAAATAGGAAGTTTGATCTCAACCGGAACAGCACAGAAGAGCCAGTAAGTGTTGGATCGCTTCCAGTAGTGAAGCGCGGGCTCGAAGAAGGCATGACGTCCCCGAAGTAGTTGTAGAAATTTGCGACTGCGTGAGTGTTCACGTCGTAGAACATCCTGATCAGTCGCACCAACGTAGTAAGGTGTGTGCCATGGGGAAAGTCGGATGTAGACGCACGGTTGTTGATGATGACCTGGATCGTGAATGAAGTCATAGAGGTCCGGAAATCGTGCCCGCAATGAGCGAAGATGTCGCGTGTCTGCAAAAGTGGAGTGCATGATTTCACACAAAAGAGAAGCCTTGTAGAAGTGAAGGACCTCAAAGAACGGCGGAGAGTAGCCATGATCTTGGGAAATGAGACGTTGTAAGAAACTGATCAATAAATAGGCAGTGCACCGACATCTATGAATCTCATACCTGTTGGCCACAGTGTGTTGAGAGTGTGACATAGCGTGATTCGGAATCTGAAGGGCAATCCGGACCACAACTAAGACTTCCAGAATGAGGCCCAACCACGGTAGTTGTGTGATTGATTCGTACTCATCAGCTGGTATCGACGGTGGTGGTAGTCCAGGGAAGCAGTATTGCCAGCACGTAGAGAACATGGTCAACGAGTGTAAAAAGTTGTCCAAAGACTGCCATTGTGCAACATCATCATAGATTCCACAGCGGCGAAGCTCATCCAACATGGTGAAAATGCAACCAATGAAATCTACCATAAGGCGGCGACATGGATACAAGCTGCACAGGCGATCACGCACAAGACAATGCAAGCACAACCAAGTACAAGATCAAACGGATGCAACGCTGAAAGATGACGGACGAGTTTTGACCTTGACTCATCCGTGACACGGTTGCCGCTCCGGGCTCATAAGAGAACGAAGGTCGTTAAGATGCCTGCTCATCAGCTGAGTAGTCGAGCGGTCACGATGAGGTGACTCAATGCCTTCTCAGTGAGCTTGGTGAGATAGCCGGGCTCCAGTCCCCACGAAGCCGCCATCGCCCCGAGAGTGGGTGCGTCGCCTTTCGGCATGCGTTGACGCGCTTGAAGGAGCTGCGTCGCCATGGAATCTAATGACTTGTTGCCGTTGAGCCGGGACGGGTGATTGGCCCACTTGACCAGTGACGTCAAAGTCGTGGTTGTGGGCGATTGCTTGAGATAAAGGCGTGGCTGGTCACTAGTCCATGTGTAGTACTTGACGACTTCTTCCGGCGTGCTGTGCATGGTGAGCAATTGTGACGCCGCCGGCTTGGACGGCGGTGAAGACACCCCGTGAAGAGACTGAATGATCCGGGGTTGCACCGCGCCATCAAACGACTTGCCATCAAGGGCCGCTGCGCTGGCTGTAGGGAGGGAGCTGGCAGGTGACGAGGACTGTGTGTGGTTGACCGGTGGCGGTGTAACCAACTCTGCATCATCTTTCTGGCTTGCCATCGTGGGAGAGGTCGAAGCGCGCAGCGATGCTGAATACTGAGCCTGGAGCAACTCATGTGCACGATTTAGATCATTGTACTTCTTGACCATGTCATCTGTCTGGGTGGAAGGTGTGAGAGAAGCGTGATGTACGTCACGAATATCCATGCCTGACATGTCGCGCAGGTTGCCATGCGGAGTGTTGGCAACGGTCATGGGCAGGCTGAAGTTGTAGAGCTGATTGACATCAAACATGCCATCTCCAGGTGTCCAGTCAGGCGATGGTGTCAGCCAGGTTTTCTGAGGGCGAACCGGTAGAGCCGCAGGAGGTCCAGGTGGCGGTGTAGGTTGTGGAGTAGTGAGTGGTGGTGGCATCACGGGTGGCACAAACTTCGTTGGCGTGGAGTCTGGAGGGATCGGCATCATGTAGTTGATCGCTGGATGTTGGAATTGCTGTGTGGGACTGTGAGTCGATGGAAAATTGGGGGGCATCATCGGGAAATTGTTGGCAGAGTTGTAGCCGGAATTGTGTTGCCAAGATGCCAGGTTGTTCCAATCCATGCCTTCCCGAGACGTGGTAATCATTGTGTTCACGTCGGTGTGCTTTACGAGCCTGAGGAGAAGGACTCCGATCACGTCTGCGCCGAGTCCTGGATCTATCACGATCATCACGTCGAGACATGGTTACACAATCGACTCTCAATCTTCACGCTTCCATCTTGAGAGACACATATCAGCCAACAAGCAAATCCATGCACCGGCAACGTATCAACGAATCCAACATATGCCAAGCAAACAGCCATGGTGAGACGTCTCTATGATCTGACCGCTGTCTTCCCTTTAGTGAGACCTCGTTCCTGGTTAAATGTGAAATTCCGCTGTTCTATGATAAGCACGTTGAGGTCAAATTTTCCGACAGAGCCGGCCCGGGGTCACACAATGGGTACACCCGAGGATTCCCCACGAATGGGGTGTACACACTTGAACTCCAAATGGAGAGTGCTAATCTTTCGAGTACAACTGATGAGTCTCGAGTACAACCGATGAGTCTCGAGTGGGTGTAGGTTCGGCTTGCAGTCACTTGGTTTCCGTCTAGCAGCGAAAACGTTACAAATTCAACATGAAGCACACACAGCGAGAGAAACAACAGGCCAAAAGGACTTTACATCACCAACTCCAAATGTCGCAGGTACGTCGAGGTGATCAGCCTCGATATCCGCATTTGCTGTGGCCGCTTCGTTGGACCATCGCACACAGCAAACGGATGGTCCCCCTGCTGCGAAACCGAAAGGGTGGTGACAGGGCATTCTGTCACTCCGCACACACACACACACACTCTCACCAACCCACCCATCTCTCCATATATATAATATATATGGTACCCCCCCTGGAATACTCAGGTTTTTGGCCACCTCCGTTGCAGGGTCCGTTGAACACTCTGACCCAAACTGTGCATGCCCTGGCCTGCTTTTTCACCTCTTCCGGCTTGGGTCCTGGACTTGTCAATAACGGGACGGTTCAAGCGCCTTCTTCAAAATGCGCTGGCAGCAAGTTGCAGCACGCTTGAACACACAGATACAACTTTTTTCCGTGAAATGTCGGCGCAGCTCCCCATGCATCGCCTCTTGTGAATCAGTGTGCTCTAACTGCAGTGATCTCTACACTGCCTCCCCCGAGTCGACACACAAAGCTTTGGCTCAGGCGGGTTGGAACAGGTGACGCAGCTGAGGTGTATGTGTCAGGTTGATGGCCTTGTCCCAGACTTCCATGTCTGCTTCACCTTAGGCAAACAACCTCTACTGTCGTTTCACCCTCAACTCCCGCAACGTCAAGGCTCCAAGTGAAATGTCCAGTTGCAACTTCTAGAGCTATGTCGGTCATATCTATACAAAATTGTATGCCTACAAATGGGAACACTGGACATGATAGTGGGAGCGGTGTCCCTTTTCCTCATCGCTTTGTTGCTCATGGTCTTGTTTGGCAATTCTCCCTCAATGTCTGCTCTTTCCGCCTTTTTATAGGGAGAGAGAGAGAGAGCGAACGACGCAATGAGACACAGACCTTGGTAATCCTAGTCTTCAGAGTGCTTCCACATGTATCCAATCGCAGCCCGGCCTGGGAATCTGCAAACAGATGCGGCGCAAAGCTCACCGTCTTGGCCTTTGGTGCCACAAAGCTCCACCAGGCCATCCGCCAACTCACAAGAGGGCGAGACTTGCACTGTGGTCCCATCGGAAGCCGTCACGACCCATGAGTCGCCTGTCTTGGAGCATTGGCCAAGCACGCGCGCAGCAGATCCAGCTGCCAGCTCGCCGAAGAGCTTGCCGTTGACCCTCTCAGCAATCACCGCCATGGCTTCAGAGGTACAAAGCTATAAGCAAGCGAGCCAAAATCCTGTGAACATTTGCAACGCGCAAAACATGTCGAGCAATGCAACGATTCGAATCGGGGGGAGGACAAAACTGCTCCTAATACTTACCCCGGCAGTGCCGGTGTCCAATTGTCCTGCTCGTCGAGCTTGCTGCAAAGCCTGCAAAACACCCCTCATCCGCCCAACCGATCAAAGCAGGCTTTCCACTAACCCTGAACTGCACCCCAGCGAATATAAAGCTAAATTGTACCCACCATTTGGGGCTGTAGAGATTCATGCCGGACCCCCATATGGGCCCGCAGGCCAATGGCCACGGATGGTTTGAACTGTCCAATTGCCACTTGAGTTGCGAAATGTAACCGCACCCTCGGCTTACTTCGCCTGAACCCCTTCTTCCTCCTCCACCTCAATCCATTCCTCCTCATCCTGAAGAAACACACGCACCAACGATGCGTACCTTGCGACCGACAAACACATGTAACAGCTTACAGCCGGCTTGCAGCCGGCATCAAAGGCATCGGGACCGCGAAGCAACAAGCTCCTCCTCCCCCGTGGACCCAGCGAAGTAGCCCGAGAGGTCGGAAATCCTCGGCCACCGCACCGTATCTTGTTCACCATGAGCCGGCAAGCCGCGCTTAAGAGCATGGCGATGGATGGTCGAACATCAGGGTGAAAGGTAGGCCTTGGAGGCACGCAACCATAACACAATTTACCATATGCTCCAGGGCTCCCTGAACATTCTGAACGCACTTGCACTTCCATGCGCTGAGCTGGCACTGCATCGAAAAACAAACGGCCCTAGCTAGGCAAGCGACTAGGACCGGGGATCGCTTTGGCGAGCTCATTTCGCAGGATGACCTTTGGCACGCAGTTTGAGCGCTCCCGTGGGGGAAACAAGCCATTGATGACATTGATGTACGTAGGTGTCCTGCAGCAGACTGGCTTGTCAACCCCGATTGCATCAGCGGAGTGTCCTGAGGCGTCAAAACGAGGATGCTGCTGACTTCTGTGATCACACGTCACATTGACTTTATCTCGGCTTCAGGCATCCATTAGGTTGTCCATTCCAACAATCTCTGACACCACATCTCGAACCTGCAACAAAGCCGATCCCCAGCCGCCAGCAATCAACGCGTAATTGCAAGCAGCTCTCCGCCCGCGCAAGCAACATGCAATCAACAAGCTCAGCCTTCTGACGGAACACTTCCACGTTGACTCCTTATTGCAAGCTCTGATGACTCTGATGGGCATCAGGTTGTGGAACTGAGTTCCCAGCCAGCCTTTCGCTTGCGCACAACGCGCACCTGTCAGATTCTGATGGCAGGCCACAAGGCATGTGACCCTGCCCCTCACCACCAAAGACCACACACATGCATCGAGCCGGAAAACGCCTTGCCCCTCGTAGAGACGGCGCTGACTGGATTGGTCACAGCATCCAGGGTCGCCTGCAAAGGGCGAGCTCTAGCTGAAGCCGCCGTGTCTGCAAGCTGAAGGAACGCGTCTCGTAGGGCTGTGACAGGGCTGATGCTCCAAAGGCATAAGCTTTATAAATGGCTGTGGGTCAAAAACTGGTACCCAAACTGGAACCCTCGCAAATGGAACCAAGGACTAAAATCTGCGGTCCCCTGGTGGTTTAATTTTGACCCAAACCCAAATCTTGCTTGTATGAATCCTGGGCCTTTGCCAAGTCCTGGCCAACGTAGTCTCGAACCTCCTGGAATGGGCTTTGCACGAAGGGGATAAGGTGGCTTCCACATGGCGGTGGCCGCACAACTGAACACACCCTTCCTCGAACACGTACAGGGCCTTACCTCATCACGCGCGCAGGGCCGTTGCTTCGTCCGAAGCGGCGCGAAATGGAAAATCGTTTTGAGCGCCCCGGCTGGATGCCTGCTTGGCCGCCTCACTCTTGCCCAGTGCTAGGTACCTGAAGCAGGGAAGGCCCCAGCATGCTGGTGTCTTCGTCTCGCTGTCACCTTCGTTACAGGTCTGAATGCTGAGCTGCTTTGAACATTGGTGCAAACAGCTGCAAGCAATCACCTAGCATGACAGCCCACGCAGCTGACCGTACACACGGAAAGGCAAGCGAATCTGCAAAGCCCACGCAAGCCTGGTAAGCAAAAGTAGGCATACACTGGATACACTAGCATCCACAATCGTGCACTACAAGTCGACGTGTGGTTGTTGACCTAAAATGCGGGAACTTGCATTCAGCCAACGGGTGAACTGAAAGGAAGCCATCCTGTGAACAGTACATGCATGCTTGCTTGACCACGCCAAGGGCAACATGTATGTAGTCAATCAATGGCAAACACATGGGGCATGCCAAGTCGACTTCGAACAAGTCGTCACTGGAGCTGCTACATTGCCCAGTGTTCACATTGCTGTCAAGTAACCCTTGCAAATTGATGAGGGGATAGCCGTATTTAATTCTCACACGAGACCAATCAAGTGAAAACAGAGGGGCCAAAACTCGGCTTTGGCCCAGCGCTGGGAGCACGTATTGGCGGAGAGTACAAGGGCCGTAGCCTGGGGATAGCTGGCTTGCCCCTGACTCTAGTGCTACCTTCCATTTCCATTTCCAGGGATCCGAATTCTAGAAAACCTCCAGAAGCCCAGGGAAGCGGAGCCGGTTGAGCAGAACGGAGCCGGTTGAAAAGAATGGGGTAAAGGAATCAACCCTCAGAACTCCACAAGACCCGATTTTTGCAGAGGCTCGCGCCTCAGCCAAGCGATCACCTGCATTGCGCGCGAGGTTGGCCGCCGTGCTGGCAGCTTGTCGGGCCGCCTGATGGCATCCAGCGCTTGGCTCATGGAATAGTTCCGCTACGAGCTTTGGCTGTTTCTCATGCGGCACCTCCTTCTCTCCGCCCAGGAACTGCGACTGTGACAAAGCACACAAGGCAGAGCAAACCAGATCTGTCCTTAGCCGGTTGATCGGAGTTGGCATAAGAAGTCGGATGCGGGAAACACTCATGTGATGCAATGGCTATCCGTAAAGGTCGCTGCCGTTGCTGCCGTCGTGCCAAACCCACTGCCTTCTTGGCAACCTGAGGCAAGCGCTTCCTGCGCTCCCCCACCAGTCTTCGCACATGTCATGCAACAAGAAAGCACGGCTGGTTCTTGGAGAGTGGATGCGAAAGAATGGACAGGTCGGAACCAACAGCAACACACGCACAAAGCAGCAACCAAAGTGGTTAGCAACATCTGCTGTCAAAAACATTCGCAGCATGCATCGTCTCTGAGTTAACCAAACCCCACCAAACGCAAGTCGAATCATTAGGGAGACCAGCGACATGTGCACGCCGATACGACCAAATTGGAAAGGGGATACCTGGGGATTCCCTTCCAAGCCGCCAGTTGGATGGTTTATATATATATATAGGGGTCATTCCATTTCCCATTCCCTGCTGAGCACCAGCCAGTAAACCAGTTGCAAGGGACGTCCCCCAACCTTTGGTTACCTAGCAAGGGCTACTCCTGTTGAGAACTGGAGAGTTATGTGCTTTGGCAGATTTTGGCAGGGGGGGCATAAAAGACTTGTGGACAGAGATAATATGTCACAGCACCGCTCCCACCACTTAAGTGGCCTGGTGACAAGTAATGAGTGAAGGCCGCCCCCTGACAAAATGTCGAGAGGTCAATGGGACAAAGCCACCAGTGAGACAAAGACACATTGGCGTCAATTGCTCAACTGCTTAGTTTGCGATGTTGTTTGCGCAGTTTTCCGCGTGAACAACATTTTGTTGTCAGATGATGTATGCCTAAATGTTGACTAACTATTTACACAAAGTCAGTATTTGATTTGCTACCCACCTGTTTTCACTGCCACGTGTTGCGCATTCCAATGCAGATGGTTCGCTGCTGCCTGGAGGTCATCCCAACATTCCCAGCACCTGGAACTTGGGGATTCCTGAAAAGCCACCTGGATGTTATTTTTTTGGGGGGGTCATTCGATCGCAGGTCATTCTACCTTAGGAACCTCAGGACAGTTTCAGCCCGGACGTCTGTAGATTTTCCCCGCGCTGCGTGCCTGGGCTGCCTTGGAGGCGAGCTCTTTGAAGGCTGGGCTATCAGGTGCATCGTGGCCCACTTCCATCAAACCCATCGTGGCCTCACGGTTCGGTGAGTTCGGTTAGAAATAGATGGCGCTGGCTTAGGTTGTTTGTTTCCATTTACCAGGGCCATCATTTTTTCAACAGATCGCCTATGGTCACATGCTAGATTACTTCCAAGAGGCACACTGCCTCAGCTTTTCCGCTTCCTGCCTACCTCGGCCCTCCAAAACCCAGCCTTGCAGCCCCCTTTTGCTACTGTTCAACGGAACCAGCGCACTCAAACCTTCCGCTTTCCTTTGGCATGCGTGCCCCAATCATTCGCCTGCGCAATGCTGACGTTGAGGCCTCGGTGCACAGTTTGGGCGCTTGCCAAGCCCGAGCAGCTGGGGCTGTGACTTGCTTCCGTGACGGTGTCACCAACACCAGTGGCCAGCTGGAGCGCCTAAGCGCAAAATGGCAAAGCTCAAGCTGATGAGAATATGCAATTGCCCTTGACTCTGCCAAGTAAACTGCGCAGTGATTCATGCCTTTGGCTTTCAATTTTCAATATTCTTTGGCCATTTGGATGGATGGAGACATGGCTTCATCTTGACAACTCGGCATCCCGTTCTGGCCTTCTCCAGCGTCGCCAGCATGTCCGAATAGCGCATCGCGCGTGCATGGACCTGAGCAAGGATGTACGTCACGTGCTTGGGTCTAGATTGTTTACACTTTAAAATGCTTGCTGGTGCCATAGGTGGGGAATGACCGTTCCGGGTGTTGGGAATGAACCGGAAGGGGATTCCCCGCAATGAACACATAGGGGATGGTTTATAGGGGTCATTCTCTCATTCCCTGATGAGAATCAGCAAGTTAGAGAACTAGTATATTGTTCCGCAAAAGTTTCTGACACAAGGGTGCCTTCTGCCCCCTCCCGTGCTTCCGCTCCCATGCTGCCATGCTCTTCTGGGCTTCTGCGCAAGCGGGTATACACAACATGAGGTCCTTTGCGCGACTCCTTCTCTAACCTGCCCAGGTTTTGCAGGGAAGATACCCAAGTTGGACCTACCTGCTTGCCAGGTCCTGAGCAAGCAGTGTTGCTGCCCGATTTCAGAGCCTTCCGTGTGCCTCTGCAGGTAATTCCGATTGTTGACGTGTGCTGTTTACGCATATCGGTTGGGATGACAGCACTGTTGCGCCAATCAGCAGCCAAAGTTACGGATGGCATGTGTCCCCTCTAGTTGATGTGAGCTCAGTTCAATGCATTCAGGTAGGTTCTTGTCCCATCCATTTCAACCGTGCCTTCGGGGCGGAGGGAACTGCTTCATACCCTTCGCTTGTGAGCTGGTGCATTTAGCTTGCGTTGCTCGTTTAACTCGCCTAATTAAAACGCCATTAAGCCAATCACATGCCACCAGGTCTTCCCCAACGCTGGGCTTCGGGCATCCGCTGTGATTTGAAGTGCTGAAAGCTCGCCCATCCTCAGGAGCCATGCAACTTGTGTCTTGTAGTCTTGCAGTAAGTACTTTCTCTTGCACCACGGTGCTGGTCAAGCAACGCCTGCGCCCTGCAAGTTTGTTACTCGCTGAAATGGACGAGACTGGCGACACAATTCCTGCAAGCCAACCTATGTGTCTTCGCATTGCGTCCGAATTTCAGGGACGTCATGGCGCCCATTTGGAGACAAAAAAGAGAATTGCTTTTATCGCCTTGCTTGCAGTTTTGGAACTTCGCAGTAAGTGATCGCCGCCCTTGATTACCACCATCTCCTTTGGCTCCGCTGCAGCATCAAAGAGCTCCTCTCCATTCTCCAAAGGAATGCTCCGGTCGCGGTCGCCGTGGATGACCAGCAGCGGAGACACGGAGGATGACACAACACCACGGACATCCAAGTTAAGGAAATCGCTCCGGTATCGTTCGCTCAAAGGAATGGCGCATTTCCGCCATGTCTCGTCGGTGCAATCTTCTGGCACACGGATTTGAGCGCTTGCAGGGTTGGATGCGGACTGGAGCGGCAACCAAAATTCCTTCAGGCAATACCCTTGCTCATCGAAGGCTTCTAACTGGGATGAGTCGAAGTCGTATTGAAGGCCTTTCCTAAGCTGGCCGAGTGCTCCATATTGAATAATTACAAAGTATGTCCCCATCCCCATACTGCAAAGCAGGTAAAGCACAACAAAACAGCAGCGCTGCAGATTTTAGAGCCACATGTCTGCACATCAGCCAAGCCTGCAATGGCAGTGATGGTCATGTTGTTGGCACAGCCACGGAGCAGGCTCGCAACGATGGCTCCCGTGGAGATGCCAATGATGTGCACGGGGGTGTTGGGCGCGGTGCGTCGCAAAAAGCAAATCACGGAGTGAGCATCGCTGACTTCTCGGCTAACCGTTTTGTCAAAGAAGTCGCATGCACCGTCCGAGCCTCAAGGTCATCTTGGTTGGGTGGCCCCGACAAGGTATTCCAAACAGAACGTCTCTAGAAGGCACTATGCGTTTTTTGGGGAAACCCTTGCCGCAGGGTCCATTTCCATCAGGCGTTGCGCCGGCCTGGAGTGCCCGCAAAGTTGAAAGCCACAAAGGCGGCCCTGGGTCGAGCACTGAGAATGCCTTCTGCCAGCCGCTGTGGCAGCTGCGGGCGAATCTGGCCAAAGCTGCTGCACTCTTTGCGGTGGTCTAAGCTCTGATCTGGAAAGCCATGAAGATACAGAAAGAACTCCAGGGGAAAAGCCTGCGAGCTCGTGATGCAGGTCAGCAGTTGCTCATTTTTGCCAAAGGCTGCTGGGGATGGCACTCGAAGCACCTGAGTGGTCCGCTTGGGCTTCACAAAGATTCGCTGGGCTGCGAAGAGCTCATCCCACATCGCTCACTCGGGCCAACTCGACATAACCTCTGGATGGGCTGGCGGCTAGCATGATTCTGTGAACAAAAGACTGCGGGAGCAGCGAACCAGCGGACGCGAGTGAGCGGCTTTGTGAAGAAGCGCACATGCATTCATGCCTTTTTCCTCTAATATCGAAAATATGTATTGCTGCAGCTTCATGCTGAGGGAAGGTGGAAGGCAAAGTCTGCTTGCAGAAACTCAGTACGCCCTAACCTTGTCAAATAACAATGGAAAGCATGGGAAGCATAGACACACGTGGCACCCGCACCCCAGCACAAAGGCTGCTGCAAATTACCTTGCGAATCATACGTATGATTCGCAAACATCTGCCAAATTGCAGGTGTCCGGCTATCATGCCGCTACTTGCTCGCGGCCATTCGCCCATGGCATGCCATTCCTCCCATCTCAGGACTACCTTCTGGCTCTGCCCCGCCCTGCCATTGGCTGTGCAGCCATCTCCTGCAGTAGTTGATGCTAAGACCATTGCGGATTTGGGGGCACCAAGGTCACCACTGCAAACGCCTCAAACACAAAACAAACCGTATCCATTGGATTGTGTATCTCTGGGTTGGTGTGCTTGCTTGATTGGTTGGCTGGTTGTTAGTGTTTGTTTGCTCGGTGTCTTGCCTGTGTAGTTGTTGGATGTATTTGTTTTAGTGAGTCTGTTTGTCCGTTTGTGTCTGTTTTGGCTGGTTTCTTTGTTTGTTTGTTGGTGTGTCTGTGTGTTTGTTTAGTGGATTGTCGGTCTGTCTTTTTGTTTGCTTGTTTGCTTGGGTTTCTTTGTTTGTCTGTTTTCCTTTGGGATGGTGAAAGTGCGCGTGCGCGCGCGCCCGCGTGCGTGTGCGTCTGCGTGCGTGCGTGTGTGCACGGGGTCGTGCGTGCGTGCGCGTTGGTGAAGCACGCGTGCGTGCCCGCATATCTCTCATGTTTGTCGCCGGCGGGCTCTCGTGCGCGTACAGGGTTGCGTATGCGTGCGCGTGCGTGCGTGTGCGTGCGCGTAGTCGCGACAACTGAGTTGGTTTTCGCGAACGCAAGGATCTGGCACCACAAGAAATATGGGTGAGGCGATGGAGAGATTGAGAGGGAGCGACACGCTTGAAACGAAACAAAACAAATTCTGCAGCAGTCCTCCAACCAATCTGGCACATCAGAAGCGTCTGGGTCGTCCTTTTTCGCATCCATCATTGCTTTCACGATGCTTCTGAGCGAGCTTTCTCCTTAAACTTGTACTTTTGGCATACGCAAATTGACTTCCTAAGCAACTTGCTGGTGCTCAGTAGGGAATGTGGGAATGAACCCAGGGATTCCCTAAAGGAAGCCACAATGGATGCTTTATAAGGGTCATTCCCTCCTTCCCTGTTGAGCACGAGCAAAGCGATTTGCCAAAGCCAAAACTTGGTCAATCTCGACAGGTGGCGATTGCCGACGAAGGATGTGGCGCGGCCTTTATTTCCGATACGCCCGGTCCTTGCGTTTGGCCAAAAGCTCAGCACGCGTCGCCACGGCACTTTGTGTCACACTGCCAACAACCCACCTGCCAATCCGATGAACATAGCTGTCACCTTAATGCAAAATCAAGGTCGCATTGATCAAATCAAGGTGCCACAAGGTGCCACAGATTGCCACAGGCAACTCTTCGCAGAATGCCGATTGCACATGTCGGAAAACAATTCGACTTCTGCCAAGCTCGAGACCATCCTGAGGAAGGTCAAAGTTCACAATATGGTCAACACCAGGGACATCCAGCCCTCGAGCCGCCAAATCTGTGGCCTGGTTTGCGGTCGGCCGCGCTACAGGCAAGATAGGCAAGCGATTAGGCCCGGTTTCTCTGATCACTCGATTGGTATGCCAGCGATCTTGCAAATTGCAGTCTCGCTTGATGAAGAAAATCGATTTGCCACCAAGTAGCAACAAGAACGTCAATCCTGCCCGACTTGAGGTCAGCCAAGGCCCTGTTCCGGTTGTTCTGTGAAGTATCTTCAGGGCAGGCGTCTAACGCACCAAAGAGCTCCCTGTCTCTTCAAACCGAGCTTGAAATAATCAGCCTTGATACTGCACAGCATTAAGCAACAGAACATCTCTCAAAGCTTAAAATTTCAAAGGGTTGAAGTTTCATTTTTCCACTAGGCTCTTGCAACTGCCTGTGGTGCGAGAAGGCATACTCCAGCTTTGAACAGCTGAGGGGGTTGGAAACTCCAAGCCTCCATGCATAGAACTTGCTCGGATATCTTGCTCCTCAAGCCTGAAAGTGATATCGTCCACCACTGCCTGCACGAAGACCGCCCAAACGACAGACATTGGACATTCTCTCGCCCATATTCTGTTGATACCCCTCCACACAGGAAATGGCTTCTCATTGTCCTGTTGGAAAGGGGTGGAGGGTGATTCGGGGTGAAAATCCCGACCCACGCATCCGAGCGCGACGGCGGAATGCCATTTTTGGCAACCATGAACAAGAAGCCCTCCAGCCTTGCCTTGGTGTTGGCGAAAACAATAGTCTTTGCTGGCCTGCCGTCCTCTTTTGTAACCTGTGCAGGGCAAGCTTAGCTTGTCAGCCTGCCCATTTCAGCAACTCATTGCTGCAAAGTGGAACCCTCGGCCCTCGAACATTGCAAACAGCAAGCATCATGCCCGCCTCTTGCAACAGGTCGAAGAGTCTAGTATGCTTCTCCGCCCAAGGAACCTTGTGGCAGGTTAAGCACTGACAGCACGAGGGAGGCAACATAAAGCACAAAACAAGCAACCAACGTGACATAACCAACAAGTCCTTGCCTTGACGCTCTGCTTTCAAAGACCAGGGGCACGTTGCAAGTCACACAACAATATGTTTGCCTTCTAATTGTAGAGAAGGCCCTCAAGGACACCGAACATGTTGAAGTTGAAAGCCAAAGACAAAAATACATGAACCCGCGCGAACGAGGTGCAGTGACTAAGACATGCTTGACCTTCGTCAGATCCAAGGAGCTTCTTCGAAGACCTGCTCCACATCTGTGGCGGCATGGCCAACCTTCCGAGCTCAACACACTCAACTGCATAGGCGGGAACCACGTGAAGCACACACGCACACGCACGTGTGCGTAAAAAACACACGCGCACTTGATCACAAAAAACAAACACCGCACACACACAACGCGCGCAACACAGAGACACACGCATAGACGCCGCAAAGACAAACACACAACACCCACAACACACACACACACAACACACACACACACGCTCACAACATACATACACACACACACACTGGTAGACACAACACATACACAACACCAACTGTCAACCGACCCTGAAGCCTCTATCGCCCAACAAAGCAAAGCACACAAACACACGCGCAAACAGACTCATGCCTGACATGCCATTGGATGTATGGATTTATGCATATCTGGATGTATGCGTGTATGGCCGTGTATGGATAGATTTAAATAAGCACAATCGCTACAGAACTCGAAGCAACGCAACACAAAACACACACACACACACATCACAAGCACAGCCCAACGCAGTTCAATACAACAATTCAACCAATATTCAACCAGTATTCAACCACAGCTCAACGAACGCCACGCAATACTGCATGGTAATTTGTCTTTTGGGCTGTTTGAGTGGAAGACCGTGCTATACCATGCTTAAACAGCAAGCCTTAATTCTCTGCGCCTGGCCGACACTGATACCATAGTAGGCTGGATCCAAAAAGTCCAAAGCCATGTCCTGCATCTCCTGGGCAGCTCAAGCGACGAGTTGAGCCGCTAGCAATAGAAGTCTGCGCCTGTGGGAAGGTTGCCGAAAACATCATCGTCTGACGTCCGCCCTGCATTGGCCGCGCTTGCGAAGGTGTTGCTGCAACAAGCCAACCCTCAGTGCTTTCTACTTGCCACAAATTGTCGCAAAGCACTTCGAAAATGGCATCTGGCCTCGCCCGGATCCGGCATGCCGTAGTTCTCAATGATGTTTCCTTGGTAGAGACCGAGGCAGCTCAGGATCATGCAAAACTTGCAAGGCCTTCAGTGCAATCCCTTGCTACTACGCCAGTGCCAGCCTGTGTGCATTAGAAATTGCCCCTCGCGCTTGCCCAGCCTAATTTTCACATCTAGAACACATCCCAAACTCACTTGTTGCCTCACTGACTCGTTGCACGACATTCTCCGAACCTGTTCGGAAAAAAAATCGGAAGCTGGACAGCTCACGTGTTCGAAGTGACCAGACGCCTGACCGTGCCAGGGCACGGAGCTGGGGTTCAAAGCCCATGTCCAGCATACGATCTGCCTCATCCACCACCAGGAACCTCAGCTTTTCGTCTGCTGACACGAGTCCCCAGACGAAAAATCCCAGCGGGAGGATTTAACGCTTGCAAACCAAATCAAGCAAATATACTTCTTGCATGAAGATGCAAGGCTTCTGCCTGACTTGCCAAGCGGCTTCACCTCCTCCATGCTAATTACCTGAGGCTTGCCGGCTTGCCCACGGCAATTGCAACATGGGGCACGAAATGGAAGCCTGTGAGTCAGCAACGCTAAAAAACAAATCCAACTCATAGGTTGCACAACCAAAAACCAGTGCAATGGATCTGATCATGAATCAAAATGAGCTTCTAGAAAGTCGGGACTCCAGTGCCAAGTACAAGCTGCCAGTGTAGCGGAGTCACCAACTGCAACCGGGCAAAAACACCCACAAAAATCTGGGGACCATTTGAGGCAACTTGCACCTCTTTATGCAAAGAGGCTCCCCGCTGCAGAAAGTCGTCCAAACGGCCAGGCGCGGCCACGACGATCTCCTGAGCTTGCGTCAGAAAGCAGCTTGGACTGCTCCCTTTTCGGCGTGCCTTTCTCTCTCTCTCTCTCTCTCTGCTTTATTATTTCTTTGCTTGCTTGATTTCTTTTCTTGTCTGTCTTTCCTTCTGTGTGAGATCTTTCTTCCTTGCTTTATGTTATCTGCTTTATTTTATCTCTCTCTCTCTCTCTCCCTCTCTCACTCTCTCTGTGCTTGATGGCAACTATTCTTTGCCTGGTGTCAATGCCAGCGGCGATTGAATTCAGCTGCATGGCAGCATCCTGACCTTGAATGCAAGCCCTACGTGCTCAAGTGCGCAGCATATCTTTGTTGTGTCGGGCCTGTTCTTTCTGCCACGCCTGCGTGCCTACGCCGCCTGCGCCAAACGCGATCACTCCCACCAAAACGCCTACGCGAGACCAGGTTGACTAGATGCCTGCCATTGCGCCTACGCGACATCGAGCGTCTCGGCACATTTAATTAGGGATGTGCAAAATCGCAACTTTTCAGTACAAAAGTAGTACACAAGGTGAACTTCTGCAGCTCCAGAACAAACATCGCAACCTGTAGTAGTTAGAGGTAGACCTTGGCAGCTCCAGCTTGGAAACCCGCAACTTTTTCGCACACATGCACGACTAAAAGCACACTTTGGCAGCTCCATCTCCAAGGTGCCAAATGCCTACGCGAAATCTGTCTGACTTTTGCTTCAATGCTTCACGTCATTCATCCACGCTGCAAATGGTGGGTCAATGTGAGTCAAGAAGCCCAAAACTCATGCTGGAGCATCGAACATCCATGCAAACCATACTCAGCAATCCGCGAAATCAACAACCCGAATAATCCGCAACCCGCTAACCATCCGTTTTTTTTGGGGGAGGGGGGTTCTGAACATGTTCAATTCTGAACAAGCTAGTTTAAAAGCACGTGCCACGTCACACAAGCAAATCTTAAATCGTCGACTACACGACTGCCTACCCGAGTCTTCACCACACGAGCCTCCGCGAAATGCCTGTGTGCGCACGCCTGCGCGTGACCCTGTCAGTCAAATGCCTACGCGAAAAATAATGAAAAGATGTGGTCCTTCATCCCTGGAGCCCAAGTGGCTACAGAACACTGCAATGCTACATATGTAAGCCAACCTGTTGAGGGGGCGTGGGTTTTGCCAGGATGTGTCGTCCCTCCTGCCATCCGATTTAGGAACCATGCATATGCATGCATCTAATGTGACATGTGTTTGTGCAAATTGAGAGTTCACCATGCAGAACATGTCTTGATTTCGCCCCATTTTGGGATTTATTCGGTAGGTTTGAGGTTGATTCAGAGTGTGCATCAGCTCGTGGATTTCGGGTGGCCTGGCAGCTCTTTGGGGCGGGGTTGACATTATTTGATGACTTAGGGGGCTCAGGGGTAGGGCGGTTTACGGTGCGATTGAGCTTGGTTCAGGAGCGGGTTGGTTGGTTTAGGATTGTTTCGGGGTTGGCAACTTGAGATTTTGCGGGGGTTGGTTCAGGGTCATCATTTAGGTATTTGGTGGGCTTAGGGCTTGCTGCGTTGAGGGCAGGCTTTGAGGTTGGCTTCGGTGCGGGGGTTGAGGTGGGCTGACGTCCCAGTATTCACTTGGGGTGGGCGGAGTGTTTTTGGAATGCTAGCTGGCTGAGTTGGGGCGAATCAATCGTGAGTGCTTGAGACGTGCTGGAGCTTCCTCGTATCCCGGGACCCCAGGACATGACTGCTGAACGTGTCTGCGCCCAAGGCACCTCCAAAAATTGCCGTCACTCGCGCCGAACTGCGAAATGTGAGGCGCTTTGCCTCTTGCGCAATCTGCTGGCAAAGCTCGCCTCAAAACAATCGGCGAGCGAACTCTTGAGCTTGGCGAGAGCGTCTGACACCGGCATTCATCTTGATTGGGAACCCGACATGGTGGACATCGTTTCCGTGGGGTTTTATCTGAGTGAACTGTAATGTTTCACCAACCTGATATAAGGTGGTTTGGGGGCTATTCCCCGCATAAACCACCATTTAGGGTGAGGCCCGTGTGTGATCGCTATAATTCACCCAGTTTATGTCCACTAACCGCGTTCCAGGCGGTTCCTATAAATTCATAGGCCACATGTCAACTGTCCAGTGCGCTGCTCTGCAGGCTGCAGGCTGCAGCTGGGCGGCGGGTGGGCGCCAAAACCACGCTGGTTGGGCAAACAGGACCCTCCTCTTTCAACACCTACGGATGCGCGATGCAACTGGTGCTCACAGTTGCGACTTTGTACATCCCGCCTTTGGCCCAGCTTTTAAAGCTGCGGTAACAATCGGAACCTCGGCTTGGCTCAAGTTGCAACTACTTGCATAGCGAATCACATTGAGATAGACAGGAACTCAAAGGTCAACATAGCCACATTGATCTGCGCACTGGGGTATGGATCATTCAACCCCATGAGCCAGGAGCAGAATCGATGAGACACGCACCATCCCGAGCAAATGCAGCCAGCATACCAGAAATGCTGCGGTCTTTCCGCTTCCAGTTTGAGCTGTCACCATGACATCACTTCCTCGGCTCGCAAGTACCAAAGTTCCAGATATCTCTAGCCCCCCGTGCCCCAAAACCGCGGATTCTTGCTCACTCTCTCTCTCTCTCTCTCTCTGGATTTGTGTGGCACCCAACTTCTAATGAACCAACAACAACAGCTTTCTACACAACCAGCAACAACAACCGCAACCTCTTCCCTGCCAGGTTGCCTTCTAGAACTGCAGGGATGGAGTACTTTTGGACTGGAGTTGGAGTCGAGTAAGAACATCGGGTCAAGTTCTCGGTGAGCTCGTCCGGCAGCTGGTATCTATCACAGGCTTCCTGGAATGAGGCGATGGGCTTCTCTTTGCCCGTGCCACCCTCGGCGACGACCTTGATGTCATCATACTTCGAGAAGTTGATGCCAGCGACCACATGGCTAGAGCCAAAAAGCAGCTTCTCGTCGCGCGCCCATTGGGCATCGCTCAAGGGGCGCCGGCCGCCGACCTTCAGCAGGGACCTTTGGTTCGCAAAGAAGCGGTTGGTCTCCATCTCGCGCTTCCGCTCGGTGCGCTCAGCTAGTTCCGCCGGAGAAAGCCGATTGCCGCTGAAGTAGGCACGAGAGCTCTTCACCACTCGAGCGGCCAGGAGCGCAAGGCAGAGACTGCTGCGCGAGCCATCAAAACTGGCAGCTCTCTTGGCTGAAGGAGCCACAGGATGGGCATGTCGAGCCGGTTGCCAAGCCCCTGCACAAGGAGCAGGAACGATGAAGGCCGATGCAAGATCCATCTGTCTAAAGGGAGCTGCGAAACCAACTTCTCTTGAGCCCAACAACTTCCCGCTGAAGCTATTCGAAACGCAATGCTGTGTCATGCTGCGGCCGCGATTTCTCTTCTTGCTTGCATGCCACAACATGCCACAACATGCCACAACATGCCACAACATGCCACAACATGCCACAACATGCCACAACATGCCACAAGTCACAAGCAAGCCGCTGGGAACCGTGCTTGTCCCCCATGGATCTGAAGAGTGCCCGCGCTTCTTCTGCGCAGGCCAGCACCTGGGCCAAAGCGGACGAGCTTTGGAGTGGAAGCTGTCCGCTCTTCACATGATGCGCCTCCTTGGGTTTGCTCAGCCTCACGTCCACACAAGGCACTCAACAAGAAGGCACACCAACGGATGCTGTCTATTGAATGAGTTTGCCTGTCATCTCCCCACAAGGCCTGAATCTACCTGACTTGGCTTGCGAGAACAGCATCCAGGCGCGGTTTGGGCAAATGTCGGGGTTTTGGCTAGCTCCTTGACACGTACTGAGGCTGCTTCTCCATGTGCACATTGGCCATGGACAGCAGGCACAATGCCTGCCATCACACACCCTGAATAGCCAGTGGAAGAATCCGCCGCCCGAGCCTGACCCAGGGCGTCCCGGTCATTTCGATTGATGGCCTGCTCCTACACATCTGTCGCGGTTCCATGTTGGCTGTATTCAAGAGGCCTGTTACCTAAAGTGCTCCGGTAGCTTAACCAAAGCAGAAGCCCAAAAATCGGAAAAAGTTTCCCACAAATTAACATGTCGCAGTTCCATGGTCCATGTTCTCCCCCCACAACCCTCTTTGCATATCCCTGCCTGCTTCAGGATGGCCAATGCCTGACGGTGACAGGTGACCTGTTGGAAAAATGGATGGCCCTGATCCTGGTAAATGGAATGAAACCAGTCTAAACCAGTGCCATCTGTGTTGAACCAAACTAGCACAAAAAGAACAACTATGCTCCTGACAGCATAGTTGTCTTCACACCAGGAATTTAAGCCAACGTTGCCATTGCCTTGTCGCTGTTAGGCTTGGCCAGAAAAACCTCAGAGATGCTCAAAACCGCTTGCTCCATCTGGCAGTGCGCTCAAAGCGCAACAGTTGGAGTGACGATGCGGCTCGGGCATCCAGAGATTTCCGGAGAGCGGTTCGGATCTTTCCGGGCCATTCCTGGGGTTGCCGGCATCTGCCAGCAAGCCGACGGACTCGGCACGCAAAGCCCTGACAGCAACCCATGCTGTATATGGGGTCTTTGCACGCGAGTGGCTGGCATCATAATGCATGCCAGAAGGCTAAAGGATGAGAGTAAACCCAAAAACAAACACCACAACCAACTCGACAAATGCCAAAAGCAGCGGTCAAATGCTGCAAAAGGCCTGTCATCAACGGCCTGCGCAATGTGCAGCGCAGTTCGAGCATGATCCTCAGCCTGCGCGCAGGCGAGGCTGAGCAATCACGCGCAAGAATTGGATATGACAAGCTTCCCCGAAGGCTTCAAGTAATCAATTTGCACACTGAGTTGAACCTGTGGGAGATGGCCTAGCCATGTGCTCCCCGAGAAATGCCTTGGCAATGCCCGCTGCCTGGTCAAGCTGCCTACGTCGCAAACACTGCCGGGACATAGTGCATAACCTCGGGAATGAGCCAGGCGTGAGTGCTGGCACAGGTGAACAAAAAATATGTGACCGAATTAAGGAAAGGGCGAACCTGCAGCAGAAGCCAAGCCCATGTTGGCAACTCAGGCTTTGACATTTGCATTTCTTGCTGGGCATCACCCAGCTCCTGCACACTTGCGGCCCAAAGTGTCTGCCAGCTGGATAGCCGATGACTCCGCTTGTGTCCAAAGAGTGTGATCACATGATAATCCCGTCCCCCTAATAATAAAACGGCCCCCCCCCCCCCAAATAAGCTGGTCCCCCGGGAAAAACATCTTGATTCTTAGGGGGCCCTCCTGTTCGGTTTCCTGTTGCCCGTACAAGAAACGCACTCCCGGAGCTCCGGCCTTGAAAGTCACAACTTGGTGTAGCACACACGTAGTGCAGGATTAAAGCTACAAAAGGGTCCCCGAATAGGACTGGATTTGACCACCAGGACAATACCTACTTTAGAATTGGTTTAGTATTGGCCCATTCTTAAAGTAGTATTCCCGGATTTGGGATTCTCAAGCATAAATTTTAGTATTAGGGGACCTTTACTATTGCGAAGAAGTGTTATTCAGCCTTCATTTCATTGGCCAAGACTTCTAATGCAAACCCATCTTGCTGACTTGTCTTTCATGAGTCGTGTCGACAACAGCTGTCAAAGTGGAAATGCCAATTGCATTCAGCTATACTTACTCTGCCCACTTCTCCCCCCACTTGTCATTGCCGCTGTCCCGAAAAGCCAGGCAGGCATCTGTGGCAGCCTGCATTGTCCTCAGGATGCAGTGCAAATCGTGTGCTTGGCTTTGGGGGGCAAAAATTGCCAAATGCAAGAGGCCTTGAGCCCTCTGATGCCGACCTTCCGTGTACTGGCCTCTTCCCACCCTGCTGGGCCCGCTGGCCTGTCCAAGGTATCCTGCAAATCAGGCAACAAGCGTTCAGCCAGCACCATTGGCCTGTTTGGCAGTTCAAGTCTGTGCTGATCACAACACGTGGCGGCTGAAACTCCTAGGTCCTCAGCAGCAATGGAGCACTCCACTAGTGCCAAAAGTCCGATTGACCTCAAGATATTCAGCACCCACTAGATTCACTCAGTCTTTCACCCAGCCACACTTTGGCAGTCCCTGTTTGCACTCCTTAGCTTTGGCCCTTTGCCACTGCGCTGAAGGTTCTCCACGAAAGCAAGTCAGCAAAGCATGACTCACTCCTGGGCTGGCGCACTCTGCTTCCCTGGCATTCGCTTCTTGGAACTTTGATACCTCATCCAATTTCGGAGCTCACATTGCGAGTGTCCAGGCCCAGGTAAATGCTCAAACAGCGTCATCTCGATAAACGCCTCCCTCCCCACTCACCCGCAAGGACTTTGGGGTCGCCGCAAAAATGCCAGACATCGCCTTCCCTGGTCTCTTTGAAGGGACGTCGCAGAAAAACAAGAAACATATCGAACCACAAAGCTGATATCTTGGGTGATACATCTGATACCCTGTCCAACACAGAACCTGACGTTTCGGGGTCCTGGTTTCCAAGATCACAGGACCAGTCCGGAGGGTTCTGGGCTGGCGGCTGCCTCCACACAATTGCCCAGCACCAGGCCGGCCTTCCCCTGGGCAATGTAGGCCTGAGGCGTCGCTTACGGCGTAAAGGGCAAAACGCGTGGGTTGAAATACATGGGAGCCCCATGCCACATGCCAACCAACAGCTTACGTACAAAACGCGCAAAACCACACCCAGTTCAAACCACACCCAGTGGTTGCGCAAGCAAGCAACCCAACTCATAGCTTACGCATTTTTCCATGCAAAGGCCAGGGGCAAAGAGCTAGCCATCGGCTTTGCTAGTGGGTGGCAACTCCTCATGCCAAATCAGGCAAATTGGGAAGAAAACCAGGACTGCCGGAACACCTCGTCGTACAGGAAGGGATTGATGAGATCCATGGTAACTCAAAAAGCTTCAAGGCTTGTAGGAGCGATACCGCTATTGCTTGCACTAGCGAGTTTGCTCACTGTGCAAAGCCCTGTGGCTATCAGATTCCCTGCCGCACGGCGGCCTCGGACCTGCTGAAAGTATCCAGGCACCGGGCGCGTACCAAGGCGCGCAAAGCTAAAGCTTGCCGGCGAGGGCTGCAGGCCTAGCGCAAGAGTCGTTTCAGGGCTTGGTGCGCAATAGCCGGCGTCCAGAAATCATAAGACACGGAGTGATGTTAGCATGTTGACATTACAGTATTTAGGGTCTACCCTTGGCATGGGAGAATGGGAGGAAAGACTCTCATGTTCGTAGGGACACTGGATCTTCGATGCTTGTTGAAGGGGCCCAAACTGTCCCACTCCCTGACAAATCGATGCAGAAGCTTGTGAAACCAATCCAAAGATCCGCCCAAGAAACCCTGCCCGATCACAAATCAGGACGTCCTCCATGCAACAATTATCCAACAATGCAACAACAGTGAACGACAGGCCACACTGCCGGCATGCATAGAGTACATGTAACTCAATGGCAAAACTTCGGCGCTTTTGCTCCTAAAGCAGGCGGCCACCTTGCATTAGATTGCCCCAGCCTCCGCCAGCGCTAGACTTTGCTCTGCTGATTTCAGGGCAGACTGGCTGTCGCCCAACTGGCGCAGGGCAGAAGTCATCATGCTAATGTGTTGATCACGCTTTCTGACAACTTCCGCATGGTCGTTTTACTATAGAAAGGCTTCCTGCCGGGGCATCCTTTCAGCTTCAGCCCAGTCGAAACTTGACATTGAATGGATTACAGACAAGTTCTGGCGATAAGTCTTGGCAGTTTCTTGTTGGCCTGCGTGCTCCAAAGGTACAACCGGCTTGCTTGCCTCGAGCTGCCACGAGCTGATAGCTTCCAACCTCAGGCTAAGCACCTTGCCAGGCATCCTTTGCACCGAGGTTTGGAACTTGGGGGTGCGGCTCAGCTGCTTCCAAACATTCGTTTCTGTCCACGAAGCAATCCAAAGCCTGAGCTGGAGGCGTCAGAGATGCAGACTGATACCCTCATTGACTCATTGCCTCATTGCCTCGCTGCACAGCCTGGTCGAATCTGCCGCCTGACGGTGCAAGCTTGCTCCCCAGTTATGATCAGCATTGTATGTGTTCTTGCGGGGCTTTTTCTTGACATGGCATTTGTGCCTGCACATGCCTACAAGCACGCCCGCCCGAGGCATCCCAAGTGTGCCTTTTGCACGGCAGCAAGCCAAGCCATGCAGGGCACGGCCCTCAAGCTGCCTCATATCGGCAAGCAGACTTTGCACACCTCAGCCTCCCTCACATCGAGTCAGAATCAAAACCCGGCATTAAAATGGTCGACCCAGAACCATGCAAAGAATCATGAAGCCGGATATCCGCAGCTATGGCAAGGGGATGGTCCCTAACCTTCATTTACCCGAATCGGTTAGCACGTTCACGTGTGCTTCAAGGCGCAGAAAAACGCCGGGCTCAAGGCAGACTTTGTAGGCTGCGGAAAGTGGATCTGGCATGCTCGAAGGCCTGCCAGCGGCGAAACTTTTTTTGGACGGCCCTCGAAATCCCCGCCGAACATCAGGGCACAGTCTTCCCCTCTGGTATTGGGGGTAACTACCAAATTCCCACAAGGGTAGGGGGTTCAGTGCGGCTTACTTCTCGGTCCAGTGCAAGTTACCTGGAATTTCGGCATTTCAGGTTTTAGGGCTTAGGCTTTGGTTTAGGGTCTGCACGGCTCAGGTCTTGTATTAGGGTCAGCACTGTTTAGATTTAGGTTTTGGTTGAGGGAGCGCAGTTTAGGGTTTAGGTTCTGGTTTAGGGTCAACAAGGTCTAGGATTCTTTGGTTTGGTGTCAACCCGTTCTTGGGTTCAGGATCAACATAATTTCAGGTTTACAGCAAAGGGCCCGGCCAGAAGGAACGAATTCAAGTCAGTCCCGTCCACTCGACCCCGGCCCCACGAAGTGCACTAAATACCCTTGCAATTGTCTACAACTCGGTGTTGTTCTTTTGGGTACCCAGCATAAGGTGAATTTTCCTGTTGGTTCCCTTTGAAAACCCTGAGAAAAAGGGGAAGCCTCAATTGTGAGATCCAAGAGCCTCGGCGGCAGGCCCTGCAGTGCCCTCCAACTTCAGCAGTGCATTGCCATTGGCCTCGCTGAAAAGAATCCGTCTCAAAAGCACTTGGAGCAGCGCCAGGGCTGTGGCAAGACAGCTCTCCCCTTCCATCCTTCGGTCCTGGCACGAGCTGCGATCCTAACCGCGTGCCACACGATGTTGCACGTGACCTCCAGCACGGGTGTTTTTGAGCCGAACCCACAAGCACAGGATGCACTCCGTTGATGTTCCGTTGTGACACAACTGCGCAGTGGCGCACCCGTCGTTTCTACGACATCCCTTCAAGAGCAACCCGCCAGCAATTGCCACATGCCACGCTGATTTCTTCAACATCCACTGTCCTGCCTTTTGAAGCGAAACCGACAAGCCACATCAAGCCACTTGCGACAGGGGTCTGGCAACTGAAATACGCCGTGCGCAGCATACAGTCCTTCATTGTCTGGAAGGCGCTCTTTGCCTGATTTGCCAACTGAGCCGCTTCTTCCCCTAGGCATTGAAAGCTGGAGGAAGCAAAGCTATCAAAGGTGCACCTGGGAAACCGCCGGCTAAGAGGCGCCGACGTGTTTCCTTGGCGCTGGCATTCAGCTTGATCTCCGCCAGCGTCAGCAGCATCAACGCCTGACGCACGCCCCGCGCTGATGCTGCCTTCGGCCTGAGCGCTCACGCCCCGACACCTCGGCTCGCTTCTTGCTCTGCTCGCGAAACTTCTCCAGCTCCTCCGTCGCCATCCTGCAAGAAAGCAGACGGCCCTAGACCCTCAAATGCTCAAGACATGCCATGGCATCTGTGTGAATCTGTGGGCCATCTGGGCTGGCTGCTGAATCGCTTGCTTACGTAGGCCTTGACGTGCCATTGCGTGGCACACCTGGTCTCACTCACCCACCCCATGCGCGGGGATCCGGAAAAGAAAGCCTTCAAATGCTATGCACCCAGCGATGCGCACGCACTCAGCCATGCCCTCCGCGTCCGCGGCGACTTGGAATGCAGCATACGCTTGTGTGGCCTGCGTGTTGAAACGATGCAAGCACTCAAACATCAACGGCCAACTCGGGAACAGTCAAAACAGGATCAGCCGAAGCCTCATCCAAGGCAGCGTTGGTGCGATCATACTCCAGGTCCCTGACAATCCACGCTCTCATCGGCCGCATAGGACTGCGGCTTCCACTCCGTGCCTCTTGGCGTTCCGGAATCGCAGCACCGCCTGGTCAAGCAGTTGCGAGCGCCCAGGGCCCGCGCCCAAAATGGGCCGCGGCTTCTTGCGCCCACTGACCCATGGCCCACTCCACTTCTCGACCTGAGGCATGACAGGGCCCAATGCGCCTGGAACGAACCCACTCGCCTCAAGCAAACGAGGCCATTGCACAAGCTGGCCGTTGCATATGATCGGCTTGCCCGGAAAAAGCGATTCAAAATGCTTTTGTTTAGGCAGCTCGCAATCTTTTGAACTGGTGCAAGTTGTTGTCCCATGCTTGGCAGTGAGCTTGACACCCGCACCCGCTGCCGTTGCACGATACGCATCACTGCCGCATCACCATTCATCTTGCACGTGCTCGCCATGCCGATTGAGAGAAAATGCCCCAGAACTGCCACGCATGACGATCTGCCAGCTGCCGAACTGCGCAACTAGTGAATCACACCACGCAGTCACACACACACACTCACACACACACACACACGCACACCTTGTATTGCCTGTAGCGCACTGTAGCTGACAAGCTGTGCCGAGCATTTTCTCCTGACAAACCGCTGCACGAGCTTGCCCCAGAATTTGGGAAATCAAAAGCCCCGAGGCAAAGCAAAACGGGAAATGACTCCCATCTGGGTGAGTGCAAGGCAAATGTCTTCCCAAAGTTGGGACCTTGCCGGCCAGAACGCGGCAATGGAACTTGAAGCCCCTGCACGAAGAAATGTTGCCGTGACTTTCAGCCACTGGAAGCCGAACTCGGCGGCGCGAGGGTTCAAAAGTTAAGCCTACAAAGCTTGGTTTAGATATCAAGCAGCTCTGTCATCCTAAATCGTTCTTGCTCATCCCCTGCTGTAGGCGATGATGGATACAACAACCATGGCAATACCAGCCAGCATTGCGGGGGAGGGAAGCGTGCTTGTC
>CAUJNA010000033.1:0-27500 GCA_963377175.1 Effrenium voratum | reverse complement strand
CCACCAACCACCAACCACCAACCACCAACAACCAACACCTCCCACCAACACCAACCACCAACACCAACCACCAACACCAACCACCAACAACAAGCACCAACACCAACCACAAACACCAACCACCAACCACCAACAACAACCACCAACACCAACCACCAACACCAACCACCAACACCAACCACCAACACTAACCACCAACACCAACCACCGACACCAACCACCAACGCCAACCACCAACACCAACCACCAACACCAACCACCAACAGCAACAACCAACACCAACAACCAACACCAACAACCAACACCAACAACCGACACCAACACCAACAACCAACACCAACAACCAACACCAACCAACCACCAACCACCAACCACCAACAACCAACACCAACAACCGCCACCAACAACCAACACCAACAACCAACACAACCAACAACACCAGCAGCACCAACAACACCAACCCCACCACCACCACCGCCAACAGCAGCAGCAGCAACAACGGCAACAACAACAACAACCACAACAACCACAACCAACAACCAACAACCAACAACCAACAACCAGCAACCAGCAACCAACAACCACAACAACAACAACAACAACAACAGCAGCAGCAGCAGCAACAGCAACAACACCAACAACAACACCAGCATCAGCAACAGCAACAGCAACAGCAACAGCAACAACAGCAACAGCAACAGCAACAACCAACAGCAACAGCAACAGCAACAGCAACAAGCAACAACCAACAACCAACAAACAACAAACAACAAACAACAAACAACAAACAACAAACAACAAACACCAAACACAACAACAACAACAACAACAACAACAACAACAACAACAACAACAACAACAACAACAACAACAACAACAACAACAACAACAACAACAACAACAACAACAACAACAACAACAACAACAACAACAACAACAACAACAACAACAACAACAACAACAACAACAACAACAACAACAACAACAACAACAACAACAACAACAACAACAACAACAACAACAACAACAACAACAACAACAACAACAACAACAACAACAACAACAACAACAACAACAAACAACACCAACAAACAACACCAACAACACCACCAGCAACAACGTCAACAACCACAACCACAACAACAACAACAATAATAACAACAACCACAACAGCAGCAGCAGCAAGCCAGCCAGCCAGCCAGCCAGCCAGCCAGCCAAGCAAGCAAGCAAGCAAGCAAGCAAGCAAGCAAGCAAGCAAGCAAGCAAGCAAGCAAGCAAGCAACCAACCAACCAACCAACCAACCAACCAACCAACCAACCAACCAACCAACCAACCAGCAACAACCACCACCACCACCAACAACAACAACAACGAAAACGACGACAAC
The DNA here is from genome assembly GCA_963377175.1 of Effrenium voratum. Classification (NCBI taxonomy): domain Eukaryota; class Dinophyceae; order Suessiales; family Symbiodiniaceae; genus Effrenium; species Effrenium voratum. Next base: position 26,112 of record CAUJNA010000033.1, on the reverse strand, counting down.
AACGACCAAACACCGACAACCACAACCAGAAACCACCAACGATTTTGAAGAGCCGTGTTTTCAAAACGCAGAACTGTCACCGCTTTCCATCGTTGAGGTCCCCCCAAAAAAGTCCGTTTTTGAGGCACCATTTTCTTGCAAATTGTCCTGCAGGGTTGAAGCATGGCATTGAAGCATGGCACCCCTGGCCTCTCCCTACCATGTGCCAGGCATGGATGCAATGCTGACATGACGCGCGTGGGCGGGTGCGCGTATCATGTGCCAGGCAAGGATACAATGCTGAGATGACACGCGTGGGCCGGTGTGCTTATCATGTGCCAGGTATGGGTACAGTGCTGGGATGACGCGTAGGGGCGGGTGTGCTTACCATGTGCCAACAATGTGAGATGACGCGCGTGGGCGAGTCTTACCATGTTCCAGGCATGGATGCAATGCTGAGATCACGCGCGTGGCGGATGTGCTTACCACGTGTCAGGCATGGATACAATGCTGAGGTGAAGCGCGTGGGCGGGTGTGCTTACCATGTGCCAGGCATAGATACAATGCTGAGATGACGCGCTTGGACGGGTGTGCTTACCATGTGCCAGGCATGGGTACAGTGCTGAGATGATGCGCGTGGGTGGGTTTGCAATGCTGAGATGACGCACGTGGGCGGGTGTTCTTACCATGTGCCAGGCATGGATACAATGGTGGGACGACGCGCGTGAACGGGTGTTCTTACCATGTGCCAGGCATGGACGAGGGTGCTTATCATGTGCCAGGCATGGGTATTGTGCTGAGATGACGCGCGTGGGCGGGTGCGCTTACCATGTGCCAGGCATGGATACAATGCTGAGATGACGCGCGTGGGCGGGTATCATTTGCCAGGCATGGGTACACCACCCACCCACCCACCCACCCACCCACCCACCCACCCACACACCACACACACACACACCCCGCCCAGTGCTGAGATGGGGCACCATGTTTCACACATCGACGCGGTTGGACGCAACGGCAGAGAGAGAGAGAGAGAAAGAGAGAGAAGAGAAAGACGATAGAAATACGTCGATACTTTACTACACGTGCAGGTGTTGTTTATGTTGTCACAAACACAAATGTAGTTAGCCAGCATGCACTCTTTTCCTGGTAGACTCAAGGCCTGCGGTCGGGTAGTGTACATCATGCATGCACAAGGGACAGGTAGTGCAGCATGATATTTGACACGGCCTCTTGGTTAAAAGACCTTGTAGTGTCCTTTTAACCATAGACCCAAAAGGTGGTATTGACAGTAGTGGCAAAAACGAATGCACATGTTGTTTGCCGATGCTACTGTAGCGAACAGGCATGTAGTCTTTTAAAAAATGACCGAAGGTAGGTATCTACAGCGCTGCTGTCTGTAGTTCAACTAACCTTCAAATGATCAAATGTGAAGTTGCTGTACAAGAGCCCTAAGTGGCTCTCAGTCATCTCGTAGTACGATGACGTAGTACAGCAAGTAGTTGTAGTTCCACCTGTAGATCAGGTGTGCTTAGTCCAGTGGTGGACTCGGTAGTTCTGGACTTGGCCGATGCGGTAGTCCAAGCCTGCATAGTGGTTGGTAGTGAAAGTGTTGAGGAAGTCTGGACCGCCACGGAGACGGTTGTAGTCGCACTCCGGTGGTGCAAGTGCTTGGCCGGTTGTAGTGAGAAAGTTGTGGAGTAGTAGTTTGTGTTGCATGGAAAGATTCGTAGCCGTGAGTAGGGTGATGCCGTAGTAGGTGCACTTTTGTGTAGAATCGTGTTGATGGACTTGTAGTGGTGGTCTTGAAGGTGTTGTGGTTGGTCGAAGTAGTTGAGTAGTTCGGGTAGGTACAAGGGCATGTGGTAGTTCCAAATGAAGTTGTTGGATAGGTTGAATGTAGTGGTGATTTGGTCCAAATCGTAGTTGATTCGGTGTAGTCGTTGATGTAGTTGGCGTGTAGGAAGGTGGTGCTTGTCGGTGATGGAGATCATGTGGCTCACGTAGTCGCGGGAGAAGTTAGTGACTTGTCCAGCACTGACAAATCGTAGTAGAACTTCTTGTGGAAGGTGTAGTTGGACAATGACCATCGAGTTGATGTACTGGGTTGTGAGGTGTAGTGATGTCAGGTTGTAGTAGTAGAAGTTGACTGCCTCTGAAAGACGTAGGTGAAGAGGTAGTGAGTCGTAAATTGGCATCCGAATGTCTGAGGGTAGGTCGTGAATTGGTAGGTTGTAGTTGAGCTCGGGAATGGGCGTAGTTTGTTGTTGACTGAGTAGTTGAAATTCCTCTAGCGTCAAAGCCACGTAGACCCTGAAGTAGTTCTGTGCCGGGTCGATCGCTGGAGTGTCAGGGATGTTGTTCTCAACAGTAGTGAGATGTGCCAAAATGTCGTCGGGTCTGTAGAAAGGTGCAGGTGTGGGTAGTTGGTGATTGACAGACAGACAGACAGTCACGGCCTTTGGCGCGAAACAACGCCAAAGCCAAACACCTGGCAGCATCCCTCGCAGCAGCTTACCCGCTGGAGTTCAGGCCAGGGAGATGGCTCCGCAAGCGTCATGGCCAACCCAAAGCAACAACGGCAACCGCGACAACAAACGAAAACGAAAACGACGAAACAACACCCGACAAGAAGTGGCCAAGGGCGAAGGCTCCAGCTGGAAACCTGCCAGGACAAACAAACGGCACAAGCTCAAGCAATGCCGGCATGCAAGCATGCATGCAGGCAGTGCAGGCATGCATGCAGTGCAGGCATGCAGGCGGTGCAGGCAATGCAGGCATGCATGCAGGCAATGCAGGCATGCATGCAGGCAATGCAGGCATGCATGCAGGTAGTGCAGGCATGCATGCAGTGCAGGCATGCACGCAGGCATGCATGCTGGAAGCGCATCCCGGAAGGGCAGGCATGCAGGTGATGCATGCATGCATGCAAGCACTCATGCAGTAATGCGTAGCTCTTGCGGACAAGATGTCAGTCAGTCAGGCTGGTTGGGCAAGTTGGACTTCCAGCAACCGACCTCTGCGCCGCTGGCGAACTCTGCCCTCTTCGAGGAGCCGGCGCAGCATGCGCCGCACTTGCGGATCAGGCAAGCCAGCTTCTGCTGCAACTTCCTGGACCAAGGCGGTGCAATCTGCCCACGCTTGGCCCCGCAGCCGCCGGAGTAAGCAGCGGCGGGCACCGCGACTCGGCCCTCGCGGCGGCGCCTGCAGTGGCGCGCCGGCCCCAGGCCGCAGCTGGCCAGCCACTTCAGCCAGATGGGCAGCCAACGGCCCCTCCAATGTTGGCTGCGGCCTTGGTATCTGTTGGGAGGCTGCCTGCACCAGCTGCCACCAACAGTCCGGGCAAAAGGCGCCGGGCTCTTGCGGCCGCGGCCGGTATAGCAGGCTGCAGCCCCGGTTCCAGGCGCACCCTCCGCGATGGTGCAAGGTCATGCAGCAGCCCCTGCACAAGTCTCCGTGCAAAGACCGGCACCAGCGGCACGGCAAAGCATCCGCCAAGGCTATAGGGGGCAACTTGCAGCCGCCGCAGGTTTCGCAGAATCCAAGCCGTGGGTGGCCCAAGTGGCAGGAGCACGGGGGCAATGTCAATTGCATCCGAACTCCGTCCCAGGTCCTCCAACCTACGCCCCACTCCAAAGCCTCGCCGTTCAGCACTGGAAGGCCGTGGGGCAGTAGGCGCAACGGATCAGCCGGCAATCTGCCAGGCACCTCTTGTCGCAAGCGGGCTAGGAGCACAGTCCGGCGAGCTACTTGCCACCGCAGTTCGCGTATGGTAGCTTGCCCATTCATGGTCAAGGCCCATCGGCCGAGCTCCGGCCCAAGCACGGGCCCTTCCGGCCGCTGCTGCACTTGCTGCTGCGCTTGTGGGAGCAGTTGCCAGCGCTTTGCTTGAATCCAGGAGTCGATGCGAGCGTGGTATTGCGCCCGGATCGCACGCAGCCCAAGCGCTAGCAGCGTGGTGCACGCAATGACAGGCTCCCACTGTCTGCGAGCGGCCCTGCGCCTGTCCTGCTCCCGTGACAGCACTTTCCCAGCCTGTCGCAAGGAAGTGTGGCCGTCATCCACAGGTCGCTCTGCAAGATCAGGCTCTGCCAAGGACGGCGAACAAGCCCGGCAGAGCGCATGCCCGAGGGACTTTGGTACAAGAGCACGCTAAGCCATTCATCAAGGGTGCCCGCAGCGCTGTGCCCGCCATCATCGCGGCCCAGAAGTCTTTCCCGACCTTCCAAGCACACAGCCCAGCCCCAGGCAGAAAGAACAGGCCAGCGGTCTCTTGCCTGTGCGTTGGCAGCAGGCGCGTGAAGGCCCCATGTTGTCCTTGCTTGATCAAGCCACCAGTCTGTGCTGCAGAGAGAAGCAAAATATTGCTCTAAGGCATGCCGCAGCTCATCCGCCATTGGAGCCATGGCACTGCACGCCATGACGACATGCCGGGGTGTGCCCGGCAGAGAGGGCACAAGCGAGGGTTGTCCGCTGCAGCCCGCGCAGTGGCCAGCTCTTGCAGCTCAGCGCTGGAATGCAGCTTCTCTGTCCAGCTACCGCCAATTGCACGGTGTAGCCGGTAAAGCATCGGTGCCAAGTCCACGGTTTCTGTGTCACGCTGGAGCTGCCACCGCGCCCACTCTGGCGGGATACGGCAAGCTTGGTACCAGCGCACGTCCATACTTGCTGGGTGCAAGTGGTCTGAGCATCGCGCTAATTTGCCCTGCACTATGCGGGAAGACCATTGCCTGCGTGCCTCCTGTCGGAGCAGAGTCCGCAACGCTTCCCGCGGTGGCCCCACGATCGACCATGATCGACCACCCTTGCACGCTGAGGGCAGCAAAGAGTCCACCTGTAGGCCAGCGCACCGAGGGTGGCAGTGGCGCAGCACGGGCTGCTCCACACTCAGCGTCCTGCACTACATTGCCTTGCACCACCACTGGGTGCGGAAACGCCCCCAGGCGCTGATGACTCTTGATGTTTACTCCGACCAGGCCATGCTTGCAGTAGTCAAGGCTACACTGCGTCTGGGGCTTCCCGTCAGCCATCCTCATTCCAAAGTTCAGGGTGCATTTCTTGCTGCAAGCGCCAAGATGGGGTGTTGTCAGGCTCCTTCCAGCTTGCACGTACCTGTGACATAATGCGTCTCAGCCTGGCCTCAAAGGGGCCATGCCGCAGTGAGCGCGCAAATGCCTCTGGAGGATCGCTGCACCGGCGCAACGAAGCAAGAAGACTGCCACGGTCGACCACTAACATGTTCCATTGCCCATGCCGCCGCCACCGCATGGCACAAAGCATGGCCAAGAGCTCTGCTTCATGGATCCCAGGAGTAGCCCAGCCGTATTGAGCCGGCAGGCGGCCCGTCACAGGCGCATTAGTCACTGCCGATGTGCTCCAGTAAGTTGAGCCGTCGCCAAAGGAACGGGCTTGGGCGCTGAAGGTGGCTACGCCAGCAGCAAAACCCCCGTCCGAGTACAGGCTGCAGTCTCGGCCTCCACCCCACTCTGGCGCAAAGCAATCAAGCACTGCACTGCGAGGATCTGCAAGGGGAGACCATGGGTCATCCCAGGCGCAGCCTGTCCAATCTTCTGGAGCTTCAGAGTCTGCCACACCGTGCAGTCGTGTCTCTGCTGCATGGCTGCCGCAGCGGCAGCAGCCAGCCCAGCCGCCCCTGTCTGCGCGTGCGGCGCAGCTGCCTGCCAGGTAGCCGGGCTCGTCCATTCTCGGCTGCTAGCTCGTCGACTGCGCAAGTTGGCCAAGGTGGCGCGAACCGCATTTGCCAATGGTCCGACTCGGCAGTAGCGCAGCCCTTGACTAAAAGCTGTAGCATTGTACGGGCCGAGAAGCGGCTGGCATGGGTCGGCTGTAGCTGCTCGAAGGCAGTCGAGCATCCGTGAGCAGAAGCGGTCTGGGCCAACCGTGACATAGACGCCATACCCTGCCAAAAGGCGGAATGCGTCAGGCACCACGCCAGAGCAGTTCTCCACTTCATCAGGCGAGAGATTCAAGGCATGGCGCAAGGAGTCCCTTGCCACGGCTGAGGCCAGCGCGGAGCCACTGAGCAAGCTGATCAAGTCCGAGGCCGTCGCTGCCAGACAGCTTTCCACAACGGAAATCAGTTGCAAACCTCCTTGCTGCCTGGTAGCAAGGAGCCCCATTCTCTCCGCCGTACGGCGCGCTCCCAGCCGTGCAAGGATGAGGCGCTGGAGAGCCGCATCTTCCTCATGCATTTGCGGTGGGCGCAGCATACCGATGAGCGGGGCATAGTTGATGTGGCCGCGCGCGCACCATTCGTAGAGCACGAGCACTTCATCCCACGCGCAGTGTCGCAGAGTGGCTCGCAGCCGCACATTTCTGAGCTTCTCGTGCAGGTCCTGCCTGGCTAGGGCGTGTTTGTCTAGCAAGGTCCCACGCTTTCCCAGCAACTTTTCAGCATCCCCAGCTTCAGACCGAGGTAGGATGGCATTGCAGACACCGCCTTGCCAGATGTCCCAGCCGGTCACTGCCAGCCCATCTGGAAGCAGCCGTTCCGCACCTTCCGGTAAAAGGCGTGCCGCATCCCAATCACTGGCGTAGGCCCTGAACTTGTGCCACGAGAAGCCTATGCCTGTGGCGCAGCTTGCAGCGGCCAACTTGTCAGTGATATCAAGGAGGTCAGCAGCTCCCCGGCCATAATGCTCAGCGCCATCAGCGTACGCAGCTGCAGAAATTTCCCGCCCGTGCGAGGTGCCATAGCAAGCCTTGCTCTGCTCCCGCATGCGCATCACTGGTTCTTGCGCTGCTTTGGACAGCTCAGGGGATGACATGGAACCTTGGGGGATGCCGCGCGTGACTTGCAGGGGCCGAGTTGGCCCGTGTCGCGTAATGATGCGGACACGCAGGTCTTGGAATGCATCCTGGTACAAGCGGCGAGTGGAGTCAGCAAACCCTCTTGCCAGGAGCACTGCATCTACTTGCGCCAACTGGATTGTATTGAAATACTTTTCAAAATCAGCAGGAATGCGGCAAAAGCCTTGCCCGCTGTGGCGAACGTCCTCAGCCACCAGCGCATCTAAATACAGGACATCTGCAGCAGCAGCGGCCTTGCGGTCATACGCCTTGTTGGCGCTGCTGTAGACAGCGCCAGGCTCGGCCGCTGCCCTGAATTCCGCACTGCGTCTGGCCACGGGGCCCTCCACTGCCTTAAAGGCTTCCTCAGCAAGGGGCGCCAACCTCCGTGTGGCTTGGCGATGTTGACTTGATCTGCAAGCTTCAAGCAATCTGCAACCACTCCCGCATGTCGCTGCAGATCTAAAAATTCCCAATACAGCTCGACCACATCTTGTGGGAAAAGGCTCATGAAGGACAACTTCCACCCCGAGGGCCCAGGGCGGGACCACCTCATCTTGTTTTGAAGCGACTGTCGCTCTGCTAGAGTCGTGCAACCAGTGAAGTCTGGCAGCCGCCGCTCCGGTTGGAAAAGGAGCAAGAATGAGAAGATCTCCGTCGTGAGCTTGGAATCGCTCCCACGTCCATGCTGCCACCGGCTGCCCGTTCACCGCTGCAATCAATCCCAAGGATGATGGAGTGGGACCGGGGGTGCGCAGCCACAGTGACCCATTGTCAGGGACAAGGAACATACTGTGGGCAGAGACAAAGTGTGGAGCACCCCGACGGCGACCAATGGCATCTTGCCACTCTACCACTGACTCGTGGGACCAAGCCGAAGTAGGTTCCTGTAGCAAAGGCAGCCAAGCTTGCTCAGCACCAGCAAGGGTCTCTTGAACCGTTTGCGGCGGTTGCCTGTCACCTGTCGCATTGACAAAGCAGTCGGGCATGTACGACTCAGATGGGGCAGCTGAAGGTCTGAGGCATCGCGCCCAGCTTTGCAAGTCCCCTCGCCGTAGGAGGTCTAACCTCTCCAGGTGCCCTTTGCGTGCCCCCAAGCGATTTACCAGGGATCTGCACCGCGCTGCTTCTGCAATCAAGCCATTCACTTGGAGAAGGCCAGCATGAGCAGAACCAGCCAGATCTAAGCTGAGACTAGGGGGAGCGCGAGCCTCAGCTGACTCTGGCACCCCAGGGGCAGGGCGGCCGCTATCTGGAAGTGGGAGCCCACGCTCCCGGTGCCACCCTGCAGTCGCAGAGTAAAATCCATCCCAGTCCCAGTTGGGTTGGGGCCGCGCGGCTTGCCCTGTTCTGGCTTGTAGTCGTTGTGACATTGCCACTCCCTTGTCCCACAACGGTTGCAGCCTGGCCACATCTGCCGACACAGAGGCAGGGACCCTTGCGCGTGTCCCAGGGGGCAGGCGTGCCCTTTGCTGTAGCTGCTGCTTGGCCCATCTCAATTTACGCAAGCATTCTTCCCATGCAAAAGTCGCACGCTTCTGGGCTGTGCTTTGGCCAGGCACAGGCATCTTCGGGAGACATTGCGCAAGACTGTCTTGTAGCTCAGCAAAGCTGCGCGAAAGCTCATCGCGCCACTCAGGGCTGCGTGGGTCGCCTGCTGGAGCCCAACTGAACATGCCTTCTGAATATCCTGCCATGGCAGATGGGGCTGAAGCAGCCAGCTCGTCTGTCCGGCTTTGCAAGGCAAGTTTGAGAAAATCCAGCGTGGAACGCAGTCGAAAAAAAATTGTTGCCGACACAAAACGTTCTGTTTAGCAAGCCAGGCCAAATGCTCTCTCTGTGGGCCCTGTATGCCACGCACCAATTGCCGCCACTCTTGGGCACGGGAGTTCTGGTGATCAGGAATCACTGGCAAAGTGCAGATAAGGTCTACCACAACAGGGTCATGATCAACCCGGCGGCTCCAGTTCCACAGGATGGCAGCGTTGGCCACAAGCATGTCATAGCCAGGCGGAGACTTTACCCAGATCTGATCAAGGCGAGATGCACCGTTGGTGCCCCAGAAAAAAGTAAAGGCCCGAGTGTCCGGGTGCTGGGCCCGGAAAATGTCGACCAAGCCGAGTTGATAGGCGCAGCTGGCAAGTGTGTCTTCGCGGAGCACTGCGCCAGCCGCCCATCTGTCGAGTTCTAAACTGAGGAAGGAGTTGAAGTCTCCAAGCGCCACTACAGCCCAGTTGTGTCTTGCTGCTTCATCCAGCTGGGACTCAAGAAACTCCCGCAACAGCCTTTCTTGTTGCAGTGCTCCAGCTCGGGATCTGAATCCAGGGCTGTTTGCCCCAACAACCCCGTAGAGCGCAATGAAGCGGACAGCCTTGCGCAAGCAAGCCAGCCCGCGCTCGGCCCTGGCGAGGGCGCTGCTAGCCGGCCACAGAGTTCAGGGTCCTCCAAGACAACGCCGACTTCAACCCTCAGTACGGCAACGTGCACAGCTGCGAGCCGTGGACTCCATGACCGTCCGGACTCGCCAGGGTGCCAGGTTTCCACCAGGGTGGCAACATCAGCACCCAGTTCACTGATTGCTCGGCCCCACCAGTCGCCCCAATGCTGCCAGTCAGCACCGACACCGCCTGTCTGGATTGTAGCCAGCCTGGTTGTCTGCGAGCCCTTCCAGCTCACGTCATCATTCAAGCATGTGGCAACTAGCCCGGGCAGCTGCTTTGCTTGACCCACAGGAAGGCGGGTACGGTCTATCACCACCGGCCCATCGGCGAGGAGCAGCGCGTCAGGCTCTTCCTCCTCCGAGCTTGACATATCACTGCGGGAGCAAGCCAAGTCATGTTAAGCTGAGCTGGTCTTCCGCCAGGACTTGTGACATGTGACTTGGCAAGCGTGCGCGGGCCAGCACAGCCTTTTGATACTTGCTGCTGATTTGAGCGGAGAATATCTCGCTCGTCAGGCCAATGGCCAAATTATTGGAAAATGAAACGGGCAACCAGGCGAAGCTAAAATGCAAAAAGAAGAGCCAGGAAAATTAAAGTCTGAGTCAAAGCATCAGGGGAGCACGCGAGAGGGAAGCAAAGAAGACCCAAGCCCGCAGTTAAGGAAAAATTAGAGTTGCTGCTCAGCGAGACTCCATCTGCAGGATGTCCACATTGCAGCTCGGGCAGCGGGCCCGGTTCTCCTCCCGCTTGAGCTCCGCGTGCCACCAACGGTTGGCACACTCAGTATGGCAGGAGTGGAAGCATGGCAAGCGCTGGATGGCGTCACCAGCCTCCAGACGCTGATGGCAAACACCGCATTCCTGCGGCTCCCCTGCTTCAGCAACAGTGTGGGCCTGGCATAGTGCCCAGATGTGGGCAACCGCATCGTGCCCCTCTCCTGGGACGCCCCCGTCGGCCGCGACAGACCGACCCAGCGGTTCGCCAGGGCGGCGGGTGTCCTGAGCGTTCTGCGGGCGTTCTGTCGCGGAGGACGGGGGGCTTTCCATCCTCTCTGGGGCCAGCACCGGCGTTGCCATATCACGGGGCTTAGCTGCAATTGGCCGTGGCTCTGCTGCTCGGGCACCAGGGGAAGGGCTCTTGCGCCTCAGGCCAGAACTGCGCGCCAACTCCAGCCTTACCGGCCCATCGGGAGTGGGGAGCAAGCACTGGTTGCCCCGCGCCTGAGTCAGCTCCTCCCAGATCGCTGGCAGACTCGTCCATGAAGGCCGTGTGGGCAAGGAAGGCGGCTCGATTGCGCTTGGGCCCTGCGAACTTCCACATTGGCCAGAGCACCAAATGCTGGTGACTGCTCTGCAAGCCGGATCAGTATGTCCCGCATGCTGTCACTCGTCATGTGGGAGGGCAGGCCGCCCACGAAAAGCCCAGCAGGAGGGACGCCAGCCAGCGGCTGCCGCCGTGCATGCTGCCCCCCACGAGGTTGAACTTGGGCACGGTTCCCTCCTACCTTGTGAGTTGGTGAGCGCTTGGGCGCTCGTGCGCCAGGGCCCTGCGGGTCGACAGCATGCCAGGCAGGGGGCGCAGGCACAGGCGGCAGGCCCATCCGAGCCTGGGGCCCCCCAGCAACACCATCAGCCGGGCGCCGCATGGAGTGTTCAGCCCGCGGGCGGGGTGAGTCGCGGCGTCCTCTTGGGCCGCGCCTGGTGGAGCTGTGTCGCTCTTTGCGGCGGGACCTTCTGTGCCTGGAGCGGCTTGTGCTCCGGTCACGCTGGCGTCCACGGCCACCCCGCCTGGAACGTGTCCGCCGCGCCTCCCTATGACCACTGGCATCGACCGGGGCCGTGCCACCAGGCGTGGACTCCGCCGCCTGAAGGTTCGCCCCGGTACTGTGGGCTGACACCCCAGGTTGGGAAGGCACGCCGTGCCAGGCGTGCATGCTTGGCTGGGCAGCCACAGAAGCACCATAGGGCTGGGTTGGCCCAAAGGCAATGCCTCCTTGTGGGGCCGGCCAGCCGCAAAGGTTCGGCGGCCCAAACACCCCGTGCACGACTGCCTGTTCCGCCAAGGTAAGGCTCACCCGCAGCGCCCGCAGCGCCTCCGCTTCCGCCATGGACAAAAGTTGAAGATGAACTCTTGAACTATAGTTCTTGCACTAAGTGCGATCCACACGGCTCACTGGCACAGTTGCAGGCAAGGGCAAAGGAATGTGTCACGTAAGCAGGCTCTGCCCAGGCCTGTAGCAACCAACCCGGCAGAAAGGGGCATCGGATGCCTGCAGGCAGCGTCCGAGCGAAGGAAAACACACGCGCACGCACCCACACCAACAACCACAGACACACCAACACACAGGCACACAAACACACAGACACGCAACCCACAGACCCGCAGACACAAAGACACACACAGGCACACAAACACAAACACGCAAGCAAGCAAGCAAGCAAACAAACCAGCGAACGAACAGACAAACGAACAAAAAAAAACAAAAAAAACACACGCACACGCACACACAAACAAGCAGACACACAGACACACACACAGAAAGAAAGAGGAAAACACACACACACACACCCACACAGACACACACACAAACACACACACACACACACACAAACACGCAAACACAAACACACAAACACGCAAACAAACACACGCGCACAAACACACAGCACACACAACACACACACACACACCACACGCACGCACACACACACACAACACACAACACAACAACACACAACCCAACACGGCACAAAAAAACACAACACACACACAACAAAAAACAACAAACACACACAGAGACAGACAGACAGACAGACAGACGGACGGACGGACGAACGGACCGACGGACGGACGGACGGACGGACGGACGGACAGACAGACACACACCCACAGACACACACACACACACCAACGCACACAACACACATCCCCCAAACCGCTGACGAGCACGCCAGACCAGCCAAAAATGGCAAAGACGGAGAGCAGGCCAAGCCATCAGCCCGGCGGCGAGCGCGCCACGCAGGTCGAGATGGCAAGCACGCCAAGCCAGGGCCCAGTAGGCGAGCGCCAAGAGGGGCGGTGCTGGCGAGGGTGCCGGGCAATGCGATTGGCGAGCACGCCAGGGAGGGGGGAGTTGGCGAGCGCGCCAAGAAAAAGGCCGGCTGGCGAGCACGCCAAGCGCGGCGGAGCCGGCGAGCACGCCAAGCAAGGATAGCGAGAGAGAGAGAGAGAGAGAGAGAGAGAGAGAGAGAGAGAGAGAGAGAGAGAAAGACAGAGAGAGAGAGAGAGAGAGAGAAAGAAAGAAAGAGAAAGAAAGAAGACGAAGAAACAAGAACAACAACAAACAAAAAAAGGGGGGAACCGCCGAAGGGGGGAGAGCGCGTGGGACAAAGTACCACCCGGCACGCGCCTAGGGCGGCAGAACGAGGAGGACAACGCGCAGGTAGAGGACAAGGCTGTTGTCGACGACCGGTACCTCCGGGTCAGCGGCAGGAGCCGAAGGCTCAAAAGGAAAGAAACAGGGAGGAAGAGAGAGAAAGCAGGGTGGGGAGGGAAGGCCGGCAACCAAGTGAAAGCAAGACGCAGCAGCATCTCAGTCGGAACCAGCAGTTCAGGAAGTCGTACAAACGACAGAGGGAGGGAGAGAGAGAGAGAGAGAGAGAGAAAGAGAAAGAGAGAGAGAGAGAGAGAGAGAGAGAGAGAGAGAGAGAGAGAGAAGAAGGAGAGAGAGGGAGAGAGAAAGAGAGGGGAAGGAGAGGTGTGGGTTGGTCTGCCTCTGGCGCACCAGCAGTCGCACGCGGCCAAATCGTGTGACGGCACCCCTGAGCCTACCGGAAGCATCCGGCCCCACACACAGCTCGGGGTAGTTGGTGATTGAAGTTGTAGTTGAGGGCGTTGTATGCCTCAGGTGGTGGTGTGGCCAAAGTGGCCATGCTGCTGGAGTCGGTAGTATTCTGTCGATCTGGTGGTGTGGAAACACGGTCCGGTGTAGTGATGCCAGCCTGTTGTTCGACGGGCAGAGTAGCCTCTGGAGCTGATGTAGTAACCTCCATCGGCATGACATTCAGCGTAGTCGCATCCATGGGCGTAGTTCCAGCCATTGCTGGTAGTTCGGCCTATCGAGATGCAGTGAAACGGGGCAGACAGTAGTGAGCCAATGTTAGCTCACAAAAGCACATGCGGGCATGTAGTAAAACAAAACAACATGTAATGTTGTCCCAAGCCGCCAAAAGCCGCCAAACGTGCAAGTGCAAATTACTGGTGGTTACAATTACTGTGACTTGTAGTTACTGTTACTGTTTCTGTTACTTGCATGCAAGTAGTTACATATGGCCATATACAAACTGTTGTGGTTGATGTGAAACAGTTGTGAAACAGTTGTTGTTCGTAGTGCTAAACGCGTATGCCAATGCTCTGTATGAGCCTCTGTAGTGTTTCTTTGCTGATGTATTTTGTGAACAAGTCTGAGCTGTTGTGTAGTGTGTTGACTTTGAGGATTCTGATGATGTCGTGCTTGATGAGGTCTTGTGTGTAGAGAAATTTAAGGTCGATGTGTTTTGCTCGTTTGCTAGTGCCTTGTCGTGTAGCAATGCTCTTGCCTGCTGTGGAGTCTGTGTGGATGCGTAGGTTTAGCTTGCTGCAAATGTTGGTTTCAAGTAGGAAGTTTCTGAGGTGTAGTCCCTCATTAACTCCTGTGCAAATGGCGTAGAGTTCAGACTCTGCTGAGCTGAGTGCTATTGTAGCTTGTGTTCTGCTGCCAAATGCAACTGTTGTTCCTAAAAAGATGATGTTGAAACCTGAAGTTGATTTCCTGGTAGTAGGGCATCCTGCCCAGTCGGCATCGACATGAACGTCGAGATCCAGGATGTTGTTGGTGTTTGCTCTGAGTGTTGTTGTTGGTTCTATGGTGAATTTGTAGTGCTTGGTGCCGTGCAAGTAGCGTAGTAGATGTTTGACTCTCTTTTGTGAAAGTTCTGTAGGTGCTGTGAGGTCTCGTGCTAGTTCTTTTGTGGAGTATGCAATGTCTGGTCGTGTGTATGCTAACCATTGAAGTTTGCCAACAATCCTTCTGTACCTTTTGTGTTGTTCGTGGTCAAGTAGTGCTTCATCTTCTATTGTTGGTTTGTAGTGTGCAATTCCTGGAGTGTTCACTGAGTTGCAGTTGTTCATTCCAGACTCCTCGATCATGTTGTCGATGTAGGAGTCCTTTAGTCCAAGGTTGCAGTAGTTGCCAAAGTGGTCGATGTTTCTTCCAAGAAATTGTTGTGGTTTGCCAGGTTCGAGGTAGCCGATGTGCTTGAGTAGGACCTGCTTCTGGATGGCCTCGAAGGTGGAGTCGACAGTAGTCTTGTCACCAAGTACCAAGAGGTCATCCACGTAGACCATGATGTAGCAGTCGCGAGTCGCATTGGTGTAGACGTTAGGTTCTGACTTTAGCCTTACAAAGCTGAGCTTTTGTAACACTTCAGCCAGGTAGTCCTGCCATGCTTTTGGTGAACTGCGTAGTCCATACATGGCTTTCTTTAGTCGCCAGATTTTGTCCTGTTGTGGACAAAGTTCTTTAGGTGGCCAAAGGTAGACGTCACGTTGTTTACCGTCGTGGTCTTTTGCGATGGGTGCGTGTAGAAATGCTGTAGAGACGTCGCCTAGTCGCGCTATCCAGTTTGGTCGTGACATTTGTAGTGCGAGAAGTGTCCGGAGTGTCGTGAACATTGGTGTAGAGGCGTAGACGGAGTCTTCGTCCTCGATCTTCTCTGTGTAGCCTTTTGCGACGATTCGGCTTCGTACTCCTGGTCCTTTCTTTCTGTGTACCCATCTTGTAGGTATCGCTTCTCTGATGACGTTGTCGTCGACGGTAGACGCATCTACTTCGTCGTAGACGTCATGTAGCTTCATTTGGTTTGACTCGTGTTTCATTCCTTCCAGTAGTTGTGTTTCGTCGTAACCTTCGTTGTCGAAGATTATGGGTTGGTCTTCTGAGGTGTCGTCGTTTGTGTAGGGGGTGATGGATTTTCCGTTGGGAAGTGTCACTGCGTTAATTTTCTGTCGTAGTGGTGGTGGTTCTTTGGTTGCTTGCTCCGTTGATCTGATTGTAGTGTCCTTTGAGGCCTTCTGTGCTTTAGTTGGTTGCATTACTTCTTCCGGAGTTAAACGTCGTAGTGTTTGTCGAGGTGGTGCTGGTAGTGGTGGATGTTGTCGTCCGGTTGGTGAAGTAGCCATAGGACTATCCGGTAGTGGTCGTGAACTTGACGTCGATGTTGACGGAAGTCGTGGAGGTGGTGTAGTGCGTTGTTGTTTTGTTGCGGGTTCCGCAACGATGTCGTCCGTAGCGTTCGTTTGTTGTCCGAAATCTTGCGTGGACCTTCTTTTCTCTGACGGTTGTAGTTGCGTATCCAACAGTGTTGCGAACGATGGGTTGTAGGTGTTCCGTCGTGGTGCCCATGGTGTGCCGGGTTGTGCGAGGTGTATTTGAAGTCCTGTAGTCTCCGTACTGTTCGTACCTTTTGTACGCCTGATTCCGTTGCGACGTAGTTTTCTCCGGTTTCGGAAACTTTTCCGAGCCAGATGCATTTCTGCATCCGTAGGTCTGCTTTTGGAAGTTTCTTGTGTTGTGGTGGAAGGTAAAGTAGTGTCTCGCCAAATTCGCAGATTGCTCGCTCGTAGTTTCTTCCCCAGCGGCGTTCAAAGCTTGTGTAGCCGTCTGAGTGAATGACGTAGCGATTTACCGTCCATGCTGCATGTCGTACTATCCAAGGTAGTAGACAGTGCTTTGTGGACATCGTCATGCTGTAGTTGCTTTCAACCTGAGCTTTGACGACGCGGATTTGTCCGAGAAGTGTTCTATGTAGTCGCTCAACGCTTCCTTGACTGTTGCTGCTGTAGGATGGTGAATGTCGTACAGTCATTGAGCCGACTTTAGATGCTGTTGCTTTTAGTAGTGCATTGAGTGTGTCTTCGTTGTCGCTTTGTAGTATGCCTTGTGTTCTTCCGCATTCAAAGATGAATGCTTGTAGGTTGTTGATCATGTAGTCCATCATTGATGGTTTGTCCGGAACCAATACCGCCATGCACAGTTGTGTAGTAACATCAACTGCTGTTAAGACTGGTATGGTCTTCGGATCTTGTTGTGATTTGATGTAGGCAAAATCCACTTGGATGATGGGTTGTCGTGATTGTTGTTTCTTGTAGTTGTCCTGGCGTCCTTTGCCTTGAACGCAAATTGGACACCAATTTCTGTATGGTAGGTGTGTCAAGTTGTGTTCTGCTATTTGTTGTGGAGTGGGCTGCTGAGGTTGTCGTAGTCCTATTGCTCTGTGTGCTTCATGATGCTCGTGTTGTTGTTCCTCATCGTGGTTCTCCTGGATGTACTCGTAGTCTTTCTTCACGGTGAACCTTGTTGTTCCTTTCCATTGAAATGGTAGTGCTGCGTTGCCCATGACTGTCCAGTCATCTTTGCGTTGCGAAACTTCTCCAAAGTGGTTGTGAGTGATTGTAGTTCTGTGAGGCTCAAGTGTGCTGATTGGTGGATGTCCTGGTCCATCTGTTGGAGTGAATAGAGTTGTTCTAAGTGTTGTGTGGTGTCTTATCCAGTATTCACCTTGTCTTTCCCAGTAGTCTTGGTTGTCCTCCTGTGCTGTGAGTGGTCTGTGGATTGTCTCCTTTGGTTGTGTGGTGTCAAGATTTGTAGAAGGTGCTGCTTTAGGTCTCCATATCTTTTGTGGCGCTCGTAGTTGGATCTTTGATCTGGTTGGTGGTGTGTCCATTAGCCGTTGTGGTTGTGAGCTCTGCCTTGTTGGTGTGGTCTTTGATGTTGCTCTGCGTGTAGGTGTTATCTTTCTTCTGAATCTGGTTTCTCCAGTCCAGTTGTCACCTTCTAGTCTTCGTTGTAGTTCTTGCTTGGAAAGTTGTGTTGGGTTCTCTTGTAGTTGTTCTTGTTCTTGCCCTTGTCTGTTGATGATGGTTAGTCGCCAATCATCTAGTTCTCCTTCAGGTATTGGGCAACCGCTGTTGTGTGGTGTGAATAATGCTTTGCGTGGTCGTTTGTGTACTCTGACGGCGTAGTCACCATCAAGTTTCCAGTTGTTGTACTGTTTTCTCCGTAGGTTGAATCACAGCAATGGATTTTCCATTGTCTGTGGTCATTGGGTAGATGTCGAATCCTGTAGGGATGTCGATCTTCTCTGCTCGTAGGTAGAAAAGTCCTGAGTGTCTTATAAGGTGTGCTTGTTGTTGTCCATGTGTGATGGTGCAGTGTCGTGGAGTGAAGTCAAGTCCATATCCTCTACCAAGTAGTCTTGATGCACTGAGGATTGGATACTTCACATCACAAACGTAGTAGGGTATCATGATCCTGAAGTTGTCCTGCTTGTAGGGAACGTACTTGATGCCGTAGACAGGAATCTTCTTGTTTGCAACCGTGTAAAGTTGTGGAACCGATTCTCCACAAGGTCGTAGCGGTAGGTCTGGTGCGTAGTCCTTCGGGCAAACATGTGTAGATGCTCCTGAGTCGATCAACAGGTGGTGGTATGACTTGAAGTTGGAGTACATGATGTAGTGTGTGATAGTGTCCTCAATCTTCTTGTTCCTTTGTTGTTGTCTTGCTGCTGCTATGTCAAAGTGTGGCTGTGTGTTGTCTTCTTGTAGGAATTGTTGAAAGCTCTTGCTGTGGTCGCTCCATGATGTTGTGTGTGTTGTTCTCTTGCCAAGTAGTGATTTGGATTTGTGCTTGTGTAGTCGTGAGTTTGCTTGTCTGATGTGTCCAATGGTAAGGTGTGACTCGTTGATGCCTCCAATGTAGTTTGCTGTGTCCTCATAGCTGTTGTCATTCCAATCCCAGCTGTTGTCATAGTCGTAGTCGTTCCAGTTCTCCTCCATGTAGTTCACCTCGTGTTGTCCTTCTTCTCCTTCGTAGTACCAGTCCCAAGTGTCGTTCACATCCTGAGGTAGTTCTTCATTGTTGTCATGATCTGCTTGTTCTTGTTCTAGTGGATGTAGTTCTTCTCCTTCTCCTATGTGCCATACTGGCACTCTGCAGTCTTGTGCCCAGTGGCCAGGCTTGCCACATCGATGGCATGTTGTGTAGTTGTTGTTTCCTTTTCCTTTTGATTTGCTGTAGTTTCCTTGGCCTTTGTAGCCTTTGCTTGATCCATATCCTTTGGGTCCTGAGTAGCCTTTTCCTTTGCTCTTGTTGTATCCTCCTCTGTTGTAGTTTCCTTTGCTGCCTTTGTCGAATCCTTTGTAGTGGCCTTTGCTTCTGTACTTGCCTTTTCCTTTGTTTCCTTTGTAGGATCCTTTGCCTCCATATTTGCTTTTGCCTTTGTAGTTTCTTCCTTTCCTCCAAATGTTGTCCACGTCCATGGGTTCCACCATTGTAGTTTGTGCCAACTGCTGAGCTCGCTCTTAGAATGCAGATATGGTCTTGTAGTAGTCCAGGATGACAACTCTGATCTCGTTGTAGTTCGTGATCTGTCCAGCACGTAGTTGGAGATGTTGTTGAAGTGCTCCTTTGGTCTTGTTGAGTAGTATTGCAATCTTCACTCCATCTGGTAGTGCTGTGCCGTTGTCTTTCTCGTAGCGGTTGATGTCATACTCCCACTGTAGGAAGTGTTCTTCAAATTGTGCTTCATTGAATGTAGGTTCCAGTAGTTTGGTGCGGTAGCCAACACTGCGTGTTCCTACTGGTAGGCTGAACCTGTTGTGCAAAAGCCGTAGTGTTTCACATCCATTGGCATTGTAGCGGTTTTGTCTGACCACTGTAGCTGCTGCACCTTGGCAGATGTTGATGAGGATGTAGTGTAGATCTCGTGAGAGGTCTACTGCTTTTGCTGCCTGTGTAGGGTCGCGTATGTGGGCTCTGATGTCTGCATCTTCAATTTGTCTTGTAGCTGCTTGTGCTAGTTGTAGTACCATGTCGAAGTCTCGGTCGATGAGTCCGAGGTATGCTTGTAGTTTGAACAGCCACTCTTCGTACTGTGAGTAGTCACCAGTGAAGAACGGTGGTGGCAGTTTGTATTTGTGTAGCCTTTGGACGTCTTCCTGCTCCTGTGTTGTTCCCGTAGTTGTGGCTCCTATTGTCTCCTCTGCTGTGGGCCCGTTGTCTGCTCCTGTAGTTGGTTGTGCTGATGCTGGTTCTCCTGACATGTCGTAGTAGTTGGGCATGTGGTTGCCTGTGCAGTTGTAGTACTTACTGCTGTTACTGGAGCTCCCCTATGTTTAGGATCTCAGCTCCGCTACCACGTTAAAAATTCGCCGATACTTTACTACAAGTGCAGGTGTTGTTTCTGTTGTCACAAACACAAATGTAGTTAGCCAGCATGCACTCTTTTCCTGGTAGACTCAAGGCCTGCGGTCGGGTAGTGTACATCATGCATGCACAAGGGACAAGTAGTGCAGCATGATATTTGACAGAGAGAGAGAGAGAGAGAGAGAGAGAGAGAGAGAGAGAGAGAGAGAGAGAGAGAGAGAGAGAGAGAGAGAGAGAGAGAGAGAGAGAGAGAGAGAGAGAGAGAGAGAGAGAGAGAGAGAGAGAGAGAGAGAGAGAGAGAGAGAGAGAGAGAGAAGAGAGAGAGAGAGAGAGAGAGAGAGAGAAGAGAGAAGAGAGAGAGAGGAGAGAGAGAGAGAGAGAGAGAGAGAGAGAGAGAGAGAGAGAGCGAGAGAGAGAGAGAGAGAGCGAGAGAGAGAGAGAGAGAGAGAGAGAAAAAAAAAGAGAGACAGAGGGGCATGGATACAATGCTCAGATGACGCGTGGGCGGGTTACAGTGCTGAGACGACGCGCGAGCGGGTGTTCTTACCATGTTCCAGGCATGGATACAATGCTGAGATGACGCGCGGGGGCGGGTGTGCTTGCTGTGTGCCAGGCATGGATACAATGCTGAGATGACGCGTGTGGGCGCGTGTTCTTACCATGTGCCAGGCATGGATACAATGCTGAGATGACGCGCGTGAACGGGTGTGTGCTTATCATGGGCCCATGGGTACAGTGCTGAGATGACGCGCGTGGGCGGGTGTGCTTACCATGTGCCAGGCATGGATACAATGCGGAGATGACGCGCGTGGACGGGTGTGCAAAGCATGTGCCAGTGCTGAGATGACGTGCGTGGGCACGTGTGCTTACCATGTGCCAGGCATGGATACAATGCTGAGATGACGCGCCTGGGCGGGTGTGCTTATAATGTGCCAGCATGGATGCAATGCTGAAATGACGCGCGTGGGCGGGTGTGCTTATCATTTGCCACGCATGGGTACAGTGCTGAGATGACGCGCGTGGGCGGGTGCGCTTACCATGTGACAGGCATGGATACAATGCCGAGATGACGCGCGCTATGTGGCAGGCATGGATACAATGCTGAGATGACGCGCGTGGGCGGGTGTTCTCACAATGTGCCAGGCATGGACACAATGCTGAGATGACCTGCGTGGGCGGGTGTGCTTACCATTTGCCAGGCATGGGTACAGCGCTGAGATGACGCGCGTGGGCGGGTGTGCTTACCATGTTGCCACGCATGGGTACAATGCTGAGATGACGCGTGTGGGCGGGTGTGCTTATCATGCGTGGACGGGTGTCTTACCATGTGCCAGGCAGTGCGTGATGCGCGTGGGCGGGTGCGCTTACCATGTGCCAGGCATGGACACAATGCTGAGATGACGCGCGTGGGCGGGTGGGCTTACCATGTGCCAGGCATGGATACAATGCTGAGATGACGCGCGTGGGCGGCTGTGCTTGTCATTTGCCAGGCATGGGTACAGTGCTGAGATGATGCGCGTGGGCGGGTGCGCTTACCATGTGCTAGGCATGGATACAATGCTGAGATGACGCGTGTGGGCGATTGCGCTTATCATGTGCCAGGCATGGGAGCAGTGCTGAGATGACGCGCGTGGGCGGGCGTGCTTACCATGTGCCAGGCATGGATACAATGCTGAGATGACGCGCGTGGGCCGCGTGGCATTTGCCGGCGTGGCATAGGCTGCATGGTGTCCAGGTCTATGCTGGGGTCCTCCGTGACCCTCTCAGATTCAACAGCTTCACCGGCTTCAGCAGGAAACCTCTGTTGGTGGTGGGCCTACTGATCTCAGGGGGTCCTGCGACTTCCGGTGGGATAAGGTCTTCGGATGGCTGGTTGGGCATGTACATCCAAGCTCCATGGTGTGTCTCGTGCCGTTGATGGCGCCGGGCGCAGATCCATCCGAATTGGGTGGCCATGAGGACGTCGCCTGCACAAGAGCCATCCGGAACAGGGGGTTCCTCCGCGGTCCTCCGAGAAAATGTCGAAGTGCTCAGGCGCTGGGCTCCGCTGCCAACTCATCGATCCGACTTGCGAATGTCGGTCGACTTCCATAGGGTGTCAGCACACGCGCGGCGGGTGCCTTTTGCTGCAAAAGGCATTCAGCTCATGGGCCCTTGAACCAGCAAGGTCCGCGATGCATGCAATGTGTCAACGGGCCTATGCACAATGAGGCTGAGTGGCCAAAAACTTGTCAGTAACAGCCGCATGCCGACAAGAACAAGAACAAGAACAAGAACAAGAACAAGAACAAGAACAACAGCACCAGCACCAGCACCAGCAGCGGCAGCAGCGGCGGCAACAGCAGCAGCCGCAAGGGCAACAGCAACGATGCCGGTGACAACAAACATAAAAGGGACAGCAACAGCAACAACAGTGGCATCTGCGCGTGCGGCCTGCAAACAGTACTTGTCCACACTTTTCTGGACAATCAAATCTTTCAAAAACATTTCAGCACGCTGCAAGCTTCTTTAGCCAAGGCGCCCTTTGATAATGCAAGTCCAAATGGTGATCCATGCTGTCAGTTGCAAATTCGCAACCCATTGGTCCTTCTGCTCCTGGCACACAGGCTCGCGGTACAAATGGATGATGCATTGAGCAAAGGAAGTCACGCACGCGTAACCCAAAAGAGAACATGGCTGCTGTCACCCAGTTGACGTCGCCACCTGCGCACTAAGCCAACTCTGGAATCATAGTTGAAGAGCTGCCAAGAATTGCTGAACAGTTCAGCAGGAATCATTGGGGCAATGTCAGCGGTCCTCCTTGAGGCAGCGTTCATAGAAAACATTTGGCAGCGCGCTCAGCAGAGCACTGAGCACCGTCAAGGCAGCACCAAGCCAAGGCCGTGCCCCTCGTTCTACAGGCCCTTGCACCTCTGCCAGCTGCGTGCAAACTGCTCCTTGGGTCAGCCCACTCAAGCATTAGCTGGCTTGGGCTTAGACATGCGAGCCAAATGTCAAATGCGCAAGACACAAAGGCTTCCAGCGAAAGCTGCCTAGCTGCCTAACTGCCTGGCTGCCTGGCTGCATATCTGTGGCCTGGGTTGCTGCCTAGCTGCGTACCTGCCTGGCTGCCTAGCTTCCTGGCTGCCTAGCTTCCTGGCTGCCTAGCTTCCTGGCTGCTGGCTGCGTGGCTTCCTAACTGCCTGGATGCCTAGCTAGCTGCGTACCTGGCTGCCTAGCTGCCTGGCTGTCTAGCTGGCCTGCTGCTTTCATCCAAGTGCGTGTTTGCCCTTCGCGAAGTGAAGCACGCCTGACCCCTGCTTGCCAAACCAGTAAAAATGTACATCAAGCACAAATGTGCATAGCGTTGAGCTGCGTTCAGGATCCGAACCACTATTCCATCAAATCAACAACTTCTGCAACACTGTCGCCTTTAATCATGGAGACCATCAAGTCAGCATGACGCAGCCGGAGACTGCTCGGTTGCTGGTTGGAAGGCACACGAGCATGCCAAATTGGACCGCATCCTATTCCAGCAGGCAGCACTGAAGTTCCACCAAGCGGCCAATCACCAGAAGGGTGAGGCTGATGAGCTGCAAGCGCGAAAATCTCTTGTCAAGCATCTGCCACATGAGTACTGCTGTGAAGATCATCTTGCACTGACCTCAGCGCAACAGATTTTGCCAGGGTGCCGTTTTTGGTAGGGAAACATTCTCTTCATTCTGGCGGCCCTTGTGTGTTCTCAAGGCAACCGGGGGGCTCAAGACCTGGTAAGCAGCAGCAGACGAAAATTGTAGGCACACAAAATACAACAGATTCTGCGCTGCATAGAGCAGGCCCATCCACCACATAGCCAAGGGGGACTGTGACACAGCTGCTGCCATTGTGGGGCCCAAGCTGTGCGCAGACTGGAATGAAGCCAAGGCTAAAAGTATGAGAGGAGGTTTAAGGACTTCGCTGATCAGGGACACATTGCTTCCCGAGTAGGGCAGCTGCAAGTGCGCCTTGGTGAACCACGTCAGCGCGTCAGCACCACATTTCTGGAGAACCAGCGCGACCAGCAGCATGATGGGCAAGAAATTCTTTGACCGTGACAATTCTCCGAGGAAAGGAACTGCGCCACCAGCAAGCATTGCTGCAAAGAACCTCTTGCAGGCCGTCAAAGTGCATGGGTCGTATGGCAAAGTGAAGCTGCGGCTTGCATGCCAGGGCCGGATCCCAGGTAATGCTACCAAGGCAGCCAAGATAATTGCAAGCACACCAAGCAACTTTCGCCTGCGGCACGTAACCGATATGCAGGACTCGGCTGCCATTGCTCCTCCCGTACAATACATCTACTCATAACACTCCATCCTTCTTTTTCTGAGCCAAAAGCACCTCTCAAAGGATGCCCCCAAGAATGCAAGAGATGATGCAGCATATGAACATAACACTCTGGCATTCACATGCACCGACAATCAATCACAAAGTGCTTTGGCTGCATGTCGGCCATGGTGGTGCCATGCAAACTTAGCTGGCAAACAGGGCGAGGAAAACTGAGCACGCCCAGCCCAAGCAATGCTGAATGCCCTCACCAGGCACAAAGAGGGCACAAGATGCACAAGACAAGCCAAATAGCACATCCAGTATTTTCTACCCGGACGTTAACATATTGCAGCATTCAAACTCTCCAGCATTGTCACTCCAAGCAAACTACGCACCATGATTTTGCAGTTTGGCCTTCAAACATATTTTCACCATGTCAGCAGGCCACGGTGAAAACTGCAAATGCGTCTTTTCTCGACGGCTTGGAACGTCCATATCATACAGGTTGACTTGCAACAAGTGTGTAGCGGAGTTTCGAAACACCTAGTATCACTTGGCATCACCCTTTGCCATAGGTTAGGATGGACACCACAACCAGAAGAACGCCAGTCAGCATCAAAGGCGAAGGCATTGTGCTGGAGGCCGCAGCCGTCACTGCACAGGTGAGAACCTGAAAGTGGGGACAAGCCAGCCATCCAGAAAAAAAAAAAGCGCTCACGGATACCCAACGGTTCAACAACAACAAACGGATATCATATTAGCAAAGGCAGTAAGAAGAAGAGAACACTGAGGGCCTGGAAATTCAAGCCAAACGCAAACAATAGGCTAAAGCTAATGAACACACTGACAACCAATTAAAGGACCGGATAACCCCACATGCTATGTTTTTGCCAAGGATGTGAGTTCAAATGTCCACACACATGTACCGTGCGCCCCTTGTATGGATGCGATTACAGAGCAGGTCTAGCGCGCTCTTTTCATCGCAGGCGTTGCTAACCTACTGCAGCCCGAGCCGCTAATCAACAAAACAAAGCAAGTTCGATACATTCTCGAACTTAGTCCATCTTGTTAGATTATTGGCTGCGCCGCACGTGCATCTCAGGAGGTCATCTTGCAGCTCAGCATCGGAGAAGATCTGGACACTTTCCCAAAGAGAAATAGCACTGTGGTATCCGTTGGACGATGAAGTCAAGCTTTTTCAGTCAGATGTCCATCTCAAGGCTTCTCCGCGGGGAACCTGCAGGGCCTGCCTTCCTGAAAGGTTCCAATGAAGGTGCGCGCTGCGGCTGGAATGTCGACAGAACGCGGACCGCTCCGCCTACATTGTGAATCCATCAGCAGCGCCGAGGGCTTGGCAGGGCAGCCGTGGAGCAGCTTATCCAACTTGGAGCAGCTCATCCACGACTTCGGCAATGGCATCTCCACACCCAGATGCACAGAATGCAGCGCCTGCCACGACTTCGGCAACGGCATCGCCAAAGTGCTGCGCCTGCCACGATTTCGCACGCCCCCCGCCGCGCGCGCTGCGCCTGCCACGATTTCGCACGCCCCCCGCCGCGCGCGCGACAACATCCTGTCCCGTTAGACAGCTGCCGAACGCTGCGCCTGCCACGATTTCGCACGCCCCCCGCCGCGCGCGCGACAACATCCTGTCCTTTTAGACAGCTGCCAAATGCTGCCCCTGCCACACAAACACACACCCAGATGCACAGAATGCTGCGCCTGCCACGACTTCGGCAATGGCATCGCCAAAGTGCTGCGCCTGCCACGATTTCGCACGCCCCCCGCCGCGCGCGCGACAACATCCTGTCCCGTTAGACAGCTGCCGAACGCTGCGCCTGCCACGATTTCGCACGCCCCCCGCCGCGCGCGCGACAACATCCTGTCCCTCTAGACAGCTGCCGAATGCGACCCCTGCCACACAAACACACACCCAGATGCACAGAATGCTGCGCCTGCCACGACTTCGGCAACGGCATCGCCAAAGTGCTGCGCCTGCCACGATTTCGCACGCCCCCCGCCGCGCGCGCGCCAACATCCTGTCCCTTTAGACAGCCGCAAATTTCTGCCCCTGCCACACAAACACACACCCAAATGCACAGAATGCTGCGCCTGCCACGACTTCGGCAATGGCATCTCCACACCCAGATGCACAGAATGCAGCGCCTGCCACGACAGAGGCAACGGCATCGCCAAAGTGCTGCGCCTGCCACGATTTCGCACGCCCCCCGCCGCGCGCGAGTGTGAGTGAGTGAGTGAGCGAGTGAGTGAGTGAGTGAGTGAATGAGAGTGAGTGAATGAGAGTGAGTGTGAGTGAGTGAGTGTGAGTGAGCGTGAGTGAGTGAGTGAGTGAGT
>CAUJNA010000032.1:271369-355922 GCA_963377175.1 Effrenium voratum | reverse complement strand
TCACGCTGACTCCCTCTTCGTGGGCTCCTCACGTTGATTGCTCTGCCAGATTGTTTCGTCATCGGTGGAGTAGTAGGAGTAATCGTCTCCACCGCCTCCGCAAATACGACGGGTAATCTCCATGCCACTTGCACCAAGATAGGCCAGGAAGCAAACCATAAAGAGAAAAAGCCTGAGACTGCGCCATTGCTCCTTGTACTCTGTACTCCATAGTCCAGCTCCGCTGATATCTCTCCTCAACCTTGGCAAAGGGCGCCTCCTCGGGAGCGGGGTCCGCAGACTATTATGAAGCGGCCTCCCCCCGGGGGAGCGGGATCGTGACTTAAATCGGATCCCTCGCTGCCAAGTTGGCGCGTCCGACAAACTCCACACTTCTCCCAAGCCTCGATATCCATCGGAACCCGAGGCCTGATCCACAACATCAGCTACCTCTTCATTTCCAGGCAGCTCCTCATGCTCTTTGCTTTCTTCATGTTCCTCATTTTCCACGAGGACTTCTTCCATCTCATCCATCTCTTCTTTCACTTCCTCTTCACCAGTACCATAAACATCTGGGGGCTGAAGAAAACCCCAAGGCTCCAAGCCTAGTCTCCGACATTTGGCAGCAAGTATCTCATCTCGATCAATCTGCTCATGTAGCACACAGTATCCATATTGCCAAATCATCCTGTAGTCGTGCGGACCGCGGGCCCAATAAACATTGTACAGAAGTTCCGGTGGAATGTCCTGGCCCACCAAATAGACCCCATTGGTTGATTTGTACAAGGGCATCTCTGCATCAAGCAATTGCTGAACATTCACTGCAACCACCAGATCACAACCCGGCCTCATACCTGATTGGCCATGGTTCACAAAATATGTAGTGCTGAAATGCACGTGTTGCCTGTGACCACACCGCAGCCCTTGACGCCTGATGGACCCCCACGCCGCCAAATAAGTGCCATGAAATAAAGTGGGCTGATCCACCTCATCCGGCGTTGTAATCTGGCGATGCATCTCATTGCTGAGGTCCAACTCCTTGTTGTGGCCTTGGGTTGCGCGAATAAGCCACCCATCTTCTCCTTGATGTACCTCAAATCTGCCCTTCTCATCCCGATTGACCGCCAATAGCACGCTGTCGATCGAGGCATGTGGCTTTCTGGCCAAAATATCCTCCACCTTCACGTATCCCTCACTGTCCATTTCAATACCCTCCTTCACTGCTCCATGCCGAAGAACGAAAGAAAGGTATCTGCTGATATCATACGTAACTCCAGGAATGTCATCAAACTGTGAGTTGCTCCTCCCTTTCTTGTGACCTTTGCCACCTCCACAAAGATCTCCACAAGGATTCGTGCCTCCGCCATCTTCCATATCTCCAAGCTCGAAACGAGGGACACACAAGTCAAGAGGCGATCTCTTGTAGGCTTCCCATGAAACCTCGCGATTTTCAAGCCAAAAGCTGTTTACCCGGATGGCCTCAAAGTGGTCGCTCCAGAGCCTGAGCACCAATGGCTTGATCTCCTGATCCTGGGTTGTGGGCAAAAACCTCACCACTTGTCCGAAGTGATTGAAGTTGCACTTACCACTCACGTTGACCACCCAAATTTCTTGGCGAAGAAAATTGGCAGTAGCCTGAATAGCCTCTTCATCAGCCCATTTACCACTTGCTTTGTGCTTCTCCTTGGTTACCTGATTGGCCTCCATGAGCACTTGCCTTTTGGTCCTCCTCCAGCTCCTGGCATGCCCAAAACGAAGTTGGCTCACAGCGTACCAAAAACAGTTGCCGCGCCCAGCATTGTTCAAGGTTCTCCCTTTCACTGAGCCATACGTCGCCAAAGGGCCTTCCAAATCACGTCCAAACTTGTCCAGGTCAATGTCCAACCCGCCAAGCTGCTCATCTTCTATACCTCTTATACTGCAAACTCGGCCAAGAAGCTCCCAGAGACGGAATACCACCTGAATCCATCCCCAAAAGAATAAGGCCACGCCCATCCAGCCAAGCAGAGTCTCACGCCTCCAAGGCAGCTTCCATGGCCGAGGCCCACCGAGGGGCCAGGACTCACATTCAATCTGGTTGAGCCATATGAAGGAAACAGCGGTTCTGCATGTCCCAGATAAATGATCACTGCATATCCGGGGGGCTCGTTGCAAGGAACATTTCCATGAATAAACCAATCCAGGGCGATGGTACATAACCCCCATAACATCACACAAATAGGGAGCCGAAAGGGTATCCAAGGGGTCAGCCGACATCTCCCTTGCACCCAAATACGACACCCGGCCTGCACCTCATCCAATTCACGAAAAATAATCACAAATAGATAGTCCAATACTGCAGCTCCTCCACGAAGAAATCGGCATATGGACAAATAGAGAATACCAATGGCACCAATGACGAGGTACTCGAAGACCGCATCAATAGGTCGCTCTCGAAGAAGAATACATACCAATACCCAGCAATAATCATAGATGCCAAATAGCACCAATTCATCTCTGCAGCCCTTATTGATCCTCACTCTGCTCCAAATGAGGGAGATCCAATAAGCTGCTTTACCAGGAGAGATACAAATACCATTCCAAACCACCAAGAACATCTTTGAAAACAGACCAACAAAAGAATAGTCACCGCCAACTCGGGATTCCTCCTGAACCCCCCCATCTAGATATGGAAAACATGAGAAAGTTGACCAGAAAGGCCAACATCAACCCCCGTCCCCAAGTCTGTAACTGTCCGGGTGATGGGGCCATGACCAAGGAGGGGTCAGGTCCTACCGAACAGCTAACAGCTGTCACCGCGGGAAGGCTTGAGGCTGAAACAGCTGTTTTGATTGTGGCTCAGTTGGAATTGGAGTTTAGTCAACCAATCACGTAGGGCGTCGTCAAGGCAACTGGGTGCAAGAAATTGTTCATCAGAAGTAAAGGGTGCCATCGCAGCCTATAGAGATTAGAGTGCAGTTGAGAAGCATGAAGCACTGTTAAGGGTCAGGGTCTTCCCCTGCCTTCCCTTGCTGTGGCTTGGAATCAGTATTGGACCCTGAACCAAATAACACTTGAACAAGCAAACCTGGCGAATCTCAGATATTCCACTTTTGGACTGCTCTTTCGAACGCTGCCCGCAAAGCTGTT
This sequence comes from Effrenium voratum, assembly GCA_963377175.1. Taxonomy (NCBI): domain Eukaryota; class Dinophyceae; order Suessiales; family Symbiodiniaceae; genus Effrenium; species Effrenium voratum. The sequence continues at coordinate 352,814 of CAUJNA010000032.1, read as the reverse complement.
GCCCCTCATGTACTCCGCTTATGTGTATATATATATATGTAGATATGTATATACATATATATTAATATATACGCACACACTACACTCACACTCCATATCTATTGGCATATGCAGCTGCTAAAGTCTGACTTGTGGTTTAGGTGGCTAGGTCCTCCAGTAGAGAGGTTAGAATAAGGGTACCAACTGTTTTCTAGACGTCTATTTTACTAGGCAGCCCTCCCAAGCAAAAAAAAGGAAAACGGGCAGTACTGGGGGACCTAGGTGGAAACTACCAACCTAAGGGGATTGCTGGCAACAGTGTATGTCTTTCAGTTGCCCTGTTGGGACCCAGAAATAAAAAGGTGATCACATTTTGGGGCCAATACTAAAATTGACACAAACAAGGGAAAACAAAAAGGTCAAAAGGCCCATCCATTCGCCTTGGGCAAGTGAGTGTACTAACAGCATACTCATGCAATCATAACTGAAGTTTGAATCAAGGTATCCCACCCCAAAGATTAAAGTTTGAAGGTGTTCCACAACCCTCCCTTCGCTTAAGTCCCTTTCTGACCAACAGGGGAGTATCAACCAAATACTCATTTGGCTGTAGGTCAAAACCAGTGGTACCATTTTGGGGTAGGTGCGCCACCCTTTTTAGTCTATAGTGGGGATTGGGATGTTCACTGGGGGTACGGGCCCGAATACTCATTTCAGCAAATGGAAGCAACTCCCGTTCGCATTTCAGACTTTGCACTTGACTAGCTGCCTTTTTTCTCAGCTCGCGCATGCCTCGTCGATGCATGCCAAGGCAATGGGCGGCAAGCCGCAGCCATCGAAGGACCACATGGCCAGCCTGCGAAGCTGAGCGGTGCCCAAGCTCCCTGGACAAAATAAACAGATATTTCCAGTGATAGATGCGTAAAACATATTCTTAAGCAAGAGGGTTGTTGTATTGCACCCTGGGATTACAGCCTCGGCAAACGGGCCAAAATGGTCCAAAAATGGTCCAAACTCACATAAGTTTATCCCGGAAATATGCTCCCCGAAGCACTGCATTGATCAGCTCCCCTGTAACTGGAGCTGTGCAACCCACTTATCTAGGGGTTGATTCCGGTTCCATTCTTTTCAACCATCGTTCTCTTCAAAAACCAGATCTGTTTCCCCTGGTTTTTGATGGTTTCCTGAAAGAAGGATCCCTGGAAAGAATGGGGAAGGCACCCCTAAGTTTTAGGGGGTTCTAACCGTGGTTACTCGGATAACTGGGTTTGGCTACAAATTGGTCAACCAACTTAGTAGGTAGGTTGTATAACCATGGTTATAAGTGGTTGCTAACCGGGTTGGTTTCCATATAACCATGGTTAGAAAAGGCCCCCACAAGCCCAAAGCTTGGGGAGTTACCAACAAAATGGTCTTTCCAAGTGACTAAAGCCCAACAAAGACTTGGGGAGCGAGACCATGGCTTATGACCAAAAAGTGGCTTATGACCGCTGCCAACTGTTGGTGCAGCTACCGCCAAAACGGTCTCCCAAAAAGGGCGTGCCTCTTTGGAGGGTATCCATTCTTGTGACGTTCAAGGGAAACCAAATGGAAAACAGGAGCCATTTTGGGGGTACCCGTAAAATGACACACCGAAAAAGGTCGAAAGTTCACCAACAGGGGGAGGTTCTTTCCATCCTTTTGCAATGACCTCTGAAAACAATCGGCACCACTCGCCTCTCAGGAGACACGAAGAGCACATCCACCATGCCTCGGATGCAATCTACGATAGCCATGCACATTCGGGTACCTGGACTCTCAAACTACCTATAAAGAGGGATTTCCCCATCATTGTGGGGAAGTATCCCGTTTTTGAGGGTAGTCCAGGCATGTCTTTGAGGGTCCCCAACATGAAAACCACTTGTTTGGGGTCCCACCCCCATTCATAGGATTCAAACCCTTCACCTCAGCCCCTGCCCTACCTAACCCGGGCTGGACAGACAGCCCTGCTAAAAGCAAGACGTGTAGCTTTTGTTTAATGGAAACCACCACCACGAAACACTCAGATCTAAAAAGCTTTTTTTTGAACCGGATGGCTGGGAGCCACCTAAAAAAAAGGGGCGGGCGCTAAACAGTTGGAAATCTGGGGAAACCCGCACTAAACGCTAAACACTGAAAAGCTTGCGGGACGGCTGGGAACCGCCAAGTAAAATCACCTTGCTCCTAACTGGTGCTTTGTCTTGGTGGTTTAGACACTAACCGCCCAGGAATAGAACAAGTGCGCTCTGGCCTGTTTCAAGTTTCCAAGCCTGGAGCCTCCTTTTCAATTGAGTGCCCAAAACCCGGTGACTTTTGGTTGTAGCAAAATGGTTCTAAAGCACCTTTCCCCTAATTGTGGTTTCTATTTACGGGGTGCCTAACTTGGCTTCAAACGGTACATTCAAACCTCCAAACCAATCCAAACCCTCAGACGCCCAATCCAAACCCTTGCATCAAAGACTTCCACCATTGACCGGGTCCCAAACCAAACCGCAAAGAAGGAATATGACATGCCAGGGAAAGGCCTAATGTAGTGCTCATTTACCCCCTATTTACTCTGATTTGTTGCTTATTCTTAAGAGGTGTGTTCCAGGGGTCTGGTGGTACAACCTTTGCATGTTTGGCCAAGTTAAAGGCTATACCCATGGCTATGATGGGACTGACCCCAGTTGCCTCACCTATAACCATGGTTAATAACCTGCTTGCTCAATTGGTTGAACATCCAAGTTGCAGGATATTCTTGAAAAATATGGCTCCCCAGGGTTAATACCGATCCCTTCTTTAGTAAAGGGTCAGCATCATATTTTTGCCTCCAGCCCGCTCCCTCGCTGATCGCGTCACTTACGTCGGGCCACGTGCGCGCACGGCGCGCATCACCTCTCGCACCTGGTCGCGGGACTGCTGGCCGCTGCAGACTGCACCCCGCCTCAGACCGCGAACCTGTTGACCTTTTAGTGTCCCCTTTTTGGTTCTCATGGGTATATGTGAACACAGGATTCAACCTTTATGTTTTGTTTTTGTTGAAACATTTGAGGGGAAGAGCTCACAAGCCCAAAGCCAGTGTCCCCTTTTTGGTCCATTTTCAGTCTGCCAGGGCGCCAAAAGGTTAAGCTTTGATTTGTTTTAGTCCTTTGGGCAGAGAAAGGGCTCCCTCAAAAAGACAAACATAAAGCACACGCACACCACTCAAAATGGTGGTTGTCCATTTAACACAACCCAACCCCAGTGCTTCCAGCTACCACTATAGCAGGTATCCAGGGAAACCATCCATGGTAAAACCTAGAGGCAGAAATGCCTAAAGCTTACCTACTATAGTGGCTTGCCTGGCAGCACCGGGCTTGTGTCTTCTTCAGGTACCCCTTTTTGGTCGTTTTCTTCTTTCTTTTTTAGGGACACCAAAAGGAAAGACGAAGCCATCCGATGGGAACTAAGCAGAGAGTTCCACGAGCGACCCTCGAGTTCTTCCCCTCGGATTTAAAACAAAAACGTCACAAAGGTTCAAAGCTGTTTTGGCACTTATACCCAATGCTCTGACTCTGCACAACATGGGCGTCTTAAAATAGGAGACTCCCGCACCGTTGTGTGTGTGGTCCTTCTTTCACATTAAAACAACCAAACAAAAGTTCGCTTCAAAAAACACCAGACCCATATAGCGGAATGTGTCCCAACAATTCTAGATGTCCCATCGGAAGCCGACTGTTTTGCTCCAAGAATGGATTGCATAAGGGGTCTATCGGGGAGACGGGGAAATCTGCCCTGGAGAGAGGAGGTCGCTCAGAGCAACCTGAGTTAATAGGCTAACTCACTGCTTCCAGTTGCCGCTAGGCAAGGCAACCTTCCTGCAAAACCGGCTCAGAATTGGCGAGCCTAGTGTCCAAACCTTGAAATGTCTGCTCTGAACGGGTAAAACAAATGTACCCTCCGGTGAATCTGAAAACTGGGGTCTCCTCCAAACATACTCCATATGTTGATGAGCCAAATCGGAAGATAGATGCTGGCGTTGTGCCCCAGATTTGCGCCCGAAGAACAATGTGGTCCCACAGATTGGACAGAATACCAGAAATGGCGGCCCTCTCTCTACCAGGGGGTTGCTCTCTATGAATAATCACAGCAATTTTAGCACCAACCCTAAACCAACCCCCAAGCAAGTCTAAGTCCTTACAAACCCACCTGTTCCCCGTACAGAAATAGCGTCCCCGTGAAGAGGGACACAAGGGACTCAAATGAGAAAATCCCGCCAAAAATGTACACGTTTGCGGTGTCAGCTTCCCGAAAAACATGATGGTGTGGTGCGGTGTGCTTCCCAGCCTCTACGAGAACCCGGGGTTCAAATACCCAACCCCCAATCCTGACTGCTTAGTGGGATAATAACATCACTTCCCAGAAAGTTAAACTCACTGCCCAGAAACAAAAGGTTAACCTTTTGGGGCCATGACTAAAAATGGACCAAAACTGCAAAACCAGAAGGTTATAGGGTCGATTCGCTTTGGCAACTGAGTAAAGTCTAAAGTTCCAACCACTTGGCAACCAAGCGGTCATGTTCAGAAAATGCACCGAGCTCGGAAGGGAGGCACCGAGTCCACTCGGGCAGGACTGCTCGTCCATTGTGGGGAAACCTACATGGGTGTTTGGCCAAGTTAGTAAGTCCACTTGGGGTATAACCCCCTTATATACAAGGCCACCACTTAGGGGGACTTGTTTTGTTGGGTTGTAACCAGTGCTTCCAGTTGCCGCTGTAGTAGCTAACCAGCGGAAAGCATCCATGGTAATTAAAACCTGGAAGTCAAAATACCGAAGGGTTAGCTTCTATGGTGGCAAGCGCCTGGAAAAACTGGGCTAGGTTCCCGGTACACCTTACTGACTTGGCAACGAGCACCCTTTAGGTAGCGAGTCCATGTCCCTCGCGAACGGAAAAACAACAGCCAAACAAACAAACAAACAAACAAACAAACAAACAAACCAACCAACAAACAAACAAACAAACAAACAAACAAACAAACAAACAAACAAACACACAAACAAACAAACAAACAAACAAACAATCACACAATCACACAATCACACAAACAAAACCACTATTTCCACCGAAGCGCAAGCATAGGATGGCCTTGAACAGGGGTGTAGGGGGACATTGGTGTCGTGTTTAAGGTTGGTACCCGTTTTGGGGTTGGTTTAAAGGCAAACCAATCGGACACCTTTCATTTTGAAGGTCCCCCCCTCTTTTGACACACACCCAAATTCCAGCGGGAGCCTCCTTCTGATTATGCTAAAATGAGGCCATTGCCCGCAAGACAGGGAGCATTGCCACACTAGGTTCTCCAGTAGAGAGGTTAGAATAAGGGTACCCTTTTTTCTGTAGTCTATTTTAGTAGGGGAACCCTCCCAACCAAAAAAGGGGTGAGAAAGGGGGGACCTAGCCACAAAAACACAGGCCGGGTATGCGGAGCTTTGGGGGGCTTTGGCTTTGCAAGCGGCCCGCGGCAAAAAACAAACAACAAGAATAAATCGCCCCAGGTGCAAGCACTTCGGCAGCCGCGCCAACTGATCCGACATCAAAGACACCAGGGGCGACACCACCAGCGTCAAACCCTCCTCTCTGAGCCTCAGCGAATTCGCAGTCCTGGAGGTCTCCCCCCGCCAAAACCCCTTTGTGAAGCCACTCAGATCCACTTACCTGTTGAGAAAGCCAGGCCAAACACAGACCCTAATATAGGCAACACTGGTCAATGTAGCTTGAAAGGAAAGCAAAGGGAACCCGTCATGTTGGTGTGCCCCCACCACTCCCCCTTTTGACACACACCCAAATGGGTCTGTGTGCTTACCTTAAATTTCCCTTGAATCCTACCTCGAACGGGGGGTTACTACATATGTGCTTGTCTTCTTTCAAGAGACCCCCGAAATGGTGGTATGTACGGAGCTAAGGAGCCAAATCGGCTTGCACCTTTTTCTTAATAGGGAGACCCATCCCAGTACAGCCTACCCCCCTCCTGGCACCATCCGAAAGCCGGGAGCCGAGGCGCAGGTAGGCGGGCAGCTGGTAGCAGAGACTCTTGCCGCTGCCAGTGGCCAGCAGCAAGAGAGTCTTCCTGAATCCGAGATGATTTCCACTCCAAGGCTTCTTTGGGAGAGGTGGGTACACAAGTTCTGAAACAAATAGGTTGTCTCAAAAAACCACCCCGCTTTGGATTGTGTTTAAAGGGAAGCAACCGGGAAATCAACCGTTTTTTGTTTCCCCGTGTCTTTGTTCACCCATGATTCAATTGGCCTAAGAAAAGTCAAGGAACCTCAACTCCTGAGTGAGTTGGCCTAAGAAAAGAGTCCAGGAACTTCCACTCATGACCCCAGCAAGGTTCCACTTTTTGCCAATTTCCAGATAGACTTAAACCTAGATGTTCTCCTTTTGGGGGGAAACGACCCCTGGGTTGAAGTCTACCCTGGGAGAGTCCACCTTTGTCCACCTTTGTTGACCCATGATTAATAATCACCGGTGCGAACCTCAGTTCCGGAGTGAATTGACAAGAAAAGTCCAGGAACTTCCTGATTTAGCAAAAACATGGTCCAGCCAAACCAAAAGTGGCTAAAATCCGAACTCAGGAAGTGCGAACCTGGCTGATGTTGAGAGATGAGGGTGTCGCGTTTTAGTCAGAGGGTCCATCACTTTCGGAGAAAAGACCCCCCTGTTGCAACCCCCCCTTTCCAAGAACGGGGGGGGGGTCCACTGACTAATGTTTCTGTTGCGCCCAAATTTACAACCCCAAGCGACAAAAACATGAAACGGGTACCTAAAGGCTCCTCCTTGAAAGACATGGGTTGCCCAAAAGATTTCGGGTCATGACCTTGAAAAGCTTGGTTGACGTTGGAAGGGGACAAACAAAATAAAATAGCAGTCAAGTGGATTTGGATTTCAACCACGCCACAAGAAGCAAAAATGATTCAACTGTTTCCCAAGAACCATGAAGTATTCTGGAACTAAGAGGGTCTTTGGACCTCGAGTCTCCGGACCTGACCCTCAAAACTTGGGAATACGTCATTGAAAGGCTCAGGAGGCTCCCAGAAAGGCTCAGGAGGCTCCCAGAAAGGCTCCGAACTTCGAACCGGACGGGGGCGGCTTGCGAGACACCAACCAAGGTGTGTTCGTTGAGTCGGTCCCATTGAGCTGCTTTGGGGCTCCAGATCCGAACACAGCCCCGAAACGAAAAAGAAACAAAAGAGACATACTGAACAAGACTAGGTCCTCCAGTAGAGAGGTTAGAATTTGGGAACCCACTTTTTTCTGTACTCTAATGGTTCCAATAAGGGTACCCGATTTTTATCTGAGTCTATGTTAGTAGGGGAACCTTCCCCAAAAAAGGGTAAAAGGGCACTACTGGGGGACTTAGAAGATAAACCACCACTGTGAGAACATCAGATACTATCAACCACACATTATCTCATCACAGTCTTCGGGAATTTGGGGGTACCTGCAGTTGAAGCCTTCCGACCCTTATCAAAGATGGGGCTATGACCCTGAAATCTTTCGGGTAATTACCATTCAATTCGGGTATGGGTCGAAATTTCACCACCACGGTACCGCAGACTTTAGTCCAAGTTTCCATTTACCAGAGAATTCCATTTTGGGGACCTAGTTTTGGCCCACAACCATTCTCAGTTGTCCAAAGGACCCAGAAATACACGGTGATCACGATTTGCAACCTACTAAAAGCGGCCCAAATGGTGAAAACTTGCTGGTGCTCAGTAGGGAATGTGGGAACGACCCCTATAAGCCATCCCTTGCGGTATCCTTTAAGGGGACGCCTGGGTTCCTTCCCACATTCCCTACTGAGAACCAGCAAGCAAAAGTCGGCTTTGGGAGAGCATCGGGAGAGCATCTAGGTCTTCCAGTAGCGAGGTTAGAACAAGGGTACCAACTTGTTTCTGTAGTCTATTTTAGTAGGGGAACCGAATCTCCCAACCAAAAAAAGAGTGAGAAAGGGCACCAATTGCTGGGGGGAGGCATTTTAATCACCGAGCGTCTGTTTGTTCAGCACCGACTCCATTGCTTCCTGCTGCCCTGGCCGAAAGCTTTCATGCCCGAAGACCTGGCGTTTTTTTTCGCCGAGTCGGGTGACATGACCTGAACGAAAGACCACTCCCATTTGATTGTTTCTTCAGACTTCTTATTTAGGGAACCACTAAGAATAGTGTCCTTGTTATTGTAGGGACCCCCCCCTCCCAAAAAAAGAAGAAGTTGTTGTTGTCCTTTTGGTTTCCCTTGAAAATCTCAAACAAGGGGCATCCCCCCCGGCAAAAAAGAAAAACAACGAAAACATGCGAGATTTCCCCCAACCTCTGCAAGCTATGGGGTGAATAGGCCTAGATAGGCTCGAATTCGGGGTGGTTTAGGCCAGAGATTGGGTTCCGCGAGCTTATTTCCATTCGGGTTTCCCTTAAAAACCACGCAAAAGGAAGAGCCTCAAAACAAAGACACGCCCATTTGCGTTTTTCCGTGCCTTTTTTTGTTGAGCGTCGTATGGGACCCAAAAAGGCCCGAGATGAGGTCCAAAACCCTCCGGAGTTTCGGTTCGACCACTTCAATGGAGGGTGGCCTTGTCAGTGGCTATTAGGCCCTGCTCGGATTGGGGGGCCGCTCTTGCGCAGCAGGAGCCGTGCTCAACATGAGAGAAGTGGTTGTCCGAAAGGTACACCCTATACACTCAATACCCACTGTCTGTGGTCATTTTAAACCTTTTGTGGATGTCTATGGCAAATGCCTCCTGTTTTAGTCAGGGGTTGGGTTAACCAGCACATGAACAGAACCGAAGCAAACACTAAATCACATGCTGACATCGGCCGAGTGGATCCCGATCGGCGTTTCGCCCATATAGAGGTAACCCTTCGCTATGTCCCCTTTTTGGCTTTCTATATTGGGGGGTTCCCTTATTTTCCCATACAGGTACCTGGAGTAGACAATTGGTCCATGACTCCATTATTTTGTGTAATGACCAACCATTTTTTAAGGGCTATGGAGACTCCAGGTAAATGGATCCACTGGGTAAGATATGTCCTAAAATAAATCTCCAAGTTTAAAGGTCTAAAAGTCAACGCATGGCAGAGACCCCCCAGAAAAACGGCCAGGGGATGTTTGTCCCGGCCCTTGGATGTTCGTTGCCAACGTGAGGCAAGTAGGTTGCATCCATGTCTAAAGCATTGCAAAAACCGACTTTGCAACTTGGTCGAACATCAAGTGAAAACGCTCTCCAATGAAGAACCCGGACCCCTCAGGGGCCCTTGAAAACAACCCATCTTGACGGCCGAAAAATCATCGGGAGCCTTAGGGAGGTTGGGTTCCCCGCTAGACCCCGCCTTCTGCAGAACCTCCGCGAGGCCCGTCGTCGGCTCCTGCTCGTCACCTGCCCACGTACCACAGTACTCTGTATCTGGGTCATGCAGTAGAGAGGTTAGAATAAGGGTACCCGGTTCTTTTTTTGTAGTCTATTTTAGTAGGGGAACCGAATCTCCCAACCAAAAAAGGGGTGAGAGGTCGGGCACCACTTGCTGGGTGACCTAGTCTCGGTTGCTTTTTGCACCCCTGCTAAAAGTGAATAACTTTGAGTGGTTTAATACGAAAAACCCATCAAAGTTGGCAAAAAGTCATTCAGTCCTAACATCCGTTGGCAAAATCCAACAAAGTAGTGATGCTTACCACCAAACCAGTCCAGCCCCCGAAAACGTAAGTCACAACCTTGGGGGCGTGAGACTACCTGGCTGCTCTGCCATGGGAAACCCCTCCATCACTACTCCAAACACCCTCTTTCATAGGTGTCCTTTTAGGTTGGAAATAGATGGGTTTCCCTGGTAGATGATTCAACCACAAGGTAAACCAGGTCCAGCGCCATATGTGTATATCAAAACAACCAAAAAGGACACCTATGCCCTCTTTGTTTAGGGTATTTTTTTTTTAAACCTGGGCTTCCAGGAGAAATACTTCCTTTTTCAGTACAGGGTCGCTTAAAGCAAGGGTACAGGAAATAGGGCCAAAACCAAATTTCCTTCTGGTTGGCCACGGGCCTCTTGCAACAAAACAACTCTTGCCAAAAAACATCACGCGAACCCAGGGCCCTCCATAAGTTCAACAGAAAGGGATACCTGAGCGGTGCTACCCTGTGCCTCCAATTGCCACTATAGTAGGTAACCAGGTTGGCTGCCTCTAGGTCTAAATGCTGGGGACACCCCTGGTTACCTACTATAGTGGCTTGCCTGGAAGCACCGGGATATATATATATATATTATGTTCAAAATGGCGGGTTGGGAAGCCTAAGCTCCAATCCGTACGTATAGGTAAGCCACTACCTGGAGTCTCCACGACCTTTTAACAATGGGTCAATGACCCCAAAATTTTTCGGTGACGACCAACATGTTTTTAAGGGTCATGGAGACTCCAGGCACCAAGGGCACCGGTTCCTTGCGCAACCAATATCCTTCCTGATTCAACTCTTACTGTCACTGCGTGCTGAAGAGCCAAGGGATCCGCACCGAGCGCGGCTAGATGACACAAACTTCCCATGGCTCCCTTTTGTCCCGTTGTGACATTAAAAACGGGAACCCCCAAACATGGGCGGTTTCCATTTGGCTCTCCATAACAACAACAAAGGAATTACGCAACAAGAAACAACACACATACACATTGTCACATGGGCTTGTCTTTTTGAGGGTACCGCTTTGTAGTGGTACTAAACAGGCTGCTCTTTTTTGAGGGCAGCGCTTTGTTGTGCTAAAGGGAAACCACAGGCAGCAACGGTCTGGAGTTGTGACCCTTGGCATCGGCAGCTTGTTTCAAGGAGCTCTTCCCACGGCAAGTGATAGGTCGCGGTGTTGCCGCGAGCTGCCACGCGGTGTCGCTGCATGAAAGCATCCTCGTCAAGTACACGCTCGCCGCGCAACTTCTTCTCTAAGCTGAAGCACATCATGGTGGTTAAGCAAGGACTCGCACATATGAGCTCCGTGAACGTATCCTCCAGCTCGTATATCTCCCGTGGCGCGTACAAGATCTTCAAGTCGTTGCTTAGTCTTCCATTTGCTTGAGCCCCCTGAAAAAAAAAAAAAACAAAACACGAATCCAGTTATGATAGATTCCGCTTAAAACCAAAAGGGGAAAATAAAACATATCATTAAGCAAATGGAAGTAGTGCTTCCGCAGGGCGGCGCTTTGCGCTTGTCACTGCCCCGCATGAGATGACCGGAGTTCCGCGAGCGTTTTAGCACTCGCACCGCTTGTCTTCCGGACAACGAGCGAGCGACAAAAAGCGGAAAACCACATTTTGTGTTGCGGGGGGGTCCCTAAAAACAAGACATACCCGGATGGTTCTATCCTTTTGGCAAGGCACTTGGTACGGGGTTGGTGATGGTTATAACCAACTTATCGTGAGTCCCAGGTTCATTGGTCCCTACAATTAAACTTATAGCCCGAAAGAATGGCAAGGACTCCAGGGAACTGGACCCCACTTCTGTGATACAACAAGGGCTTGCCTAACCAAGACGAAGACCCCATATAAAGGGGGAGATTCCCTGGTACAGAAGTGGGAATAAACCCCTTGATTCCACATCCCTGGCAAGGACCAATTTTGATGACAATCCTAGGTAAAGAACGGTGCTTGCATTGAGCCCCATTGTTTTCATGTTGGTTTATACCCTCCCACCGACGAACATGGAAGTGCACAGACCCCTGTAAAAATCAACGACATGGAACGACTACGTTCCTTTTGGAGTTCGGGGCTTTGTGCACTTCCATGTTGGTGGGTTCAACACCCATTAAAAGAATGGTTGACTCAATTTTGATGAGGACAATCCTTATAGGTAAATAATGGTGGTTACATTCACCCCCATTGTTTTCATGTTGGCAACTGAACCCAGGAGTAGAGTTGGACATGCTACCATGTCCTTATAGCCCTCTGTAAAGGCAAGAAAGACTGAACCCCAGGGATAGTACGAGACACGCCATTGAATCCACAAACTTACGCCTGCTTCTAGGTCTGGCGGCCGCGCATCGGCAACTTCGTCCCCCTCCTGTGGGGACAAAACCCGACCCAATACCCGACCTTTTTCTAGTTGGTATCGTGTCAACCCTCTACAGTACCAACAAACAGAGATATTCGTACCATAGAAAACCAGGTGTTCTATGAAAATACTCTGTAAAAAAGAGGGTAGTTGGGTTCGGGTACGCAAAACACACACATTGTCCAACCTGGAAATTGCTTTAAGTGGATAATTCGAATTTCTTACGTATTCAGATTCTGACCACAAACAAATTCGGCCCAAGCCCCGGAAATACCATGTCTGGAACCTGAAGCAACCATGTGCAAGTGGTTGCCGAAACTCCATCTTCTGGCAGGTCTACTCATCTAGGTCCTCCAGATTTGAGAGGTTAGAATAAGGGTACCCGATTTTTGTCCTGCAGTCTATTTTAGTGGGTTAACTCTCCCAAAAAAGGGTAAAAGAGCACTACTGGGGGACCCAGCCATAGGAAATGGTTGTTTGGGAAACCACCCATTTGCAAATGATTGTTTCAGATTCTACACAACCCCAGGGTACACCACACATGATATGGGCATGGGTCAAAATTAGACCATGGGACCACAGTTGTTAGTCCTGGTTACCCTATGTTTGACCCACACCCATACTGTGGATGGGCAAAATCTGTTCGGACCACTTTGAAACCATGGATGAAACCAATGCTTGTTGGTATTTACCATCCTTGCAGGGTTTCTTAGGTGCTGAGAAATGAAATAATTTCGTCCATCCACAGTATGTTGGGTAACAACCAACCCACTCGAGGTCAAAGCCCGAAAATTGTGCTCGCCGTCAAAGATTCTGGCGGGAACCGCCACAGGAAACTCCTGGACTCAACCCTAGCGGTCGATTCCCCTACTCTGATGGACACCCAAAACGGCAGAAGGGCGAACCGTAGTTCAGATCTCCAAGACGGTCAGATCTACTTCATGTTTAGTCGACCTTGACATTTCACATGTTGTTTTGAGGAGACCCCAGTGGGGAACCCATCTGAATCTAACAGCCAAGAGAGAAGGGGCCAGGGGAATCAAGGGGCCCACAAGACATCTAAGCAGATCCAATCTGGGCTTTCCCCAAAAGACCACAGATGTCACAAACACACTGGAGAAGAAGACTCATAGAGCATAAAGCTACAAGGGCAGATCTCAATGTTCGGGACAAACCGAGGAAAAAGACACGATCCCAGGGCATATGTGCAAGACAAGTAGACATATGGGCGCATATGGATGTGTTTGTTTTAGGGTACCCGTGTGTGGCTGATTTAAAGGGAGAACAAAAGGGAACCGCTTCTTTGTGCGGTTCGTATCCTGGGCTGTCCGTTTTCAGATCCCCTGCTAACAGTAAGTTTAACTTGTGGCTTAAGTGCAAGTTACCCAACCCACGAAAAAGAACTAAACAGCTAACTTGAACCGGACGATTCGCCGGAGAAAAAAACAACTCAGTGGTGGGGGATTTCTGAGGAAACCCGTGGGAAAAAAACCCGCCCCTAGCTCCATGTGGTTCCCCTAGCTCCAGAGATGCAGAACCGAAATCACATATCCTGAAGGGTCGCCAGCAGCTCTGGTGTCATAGCTGAGGAGAAGCTCCTTAGCGGTCAATTCGATGCGATGAGCTGCTTCCATTGGCTTCTTCGTCCGCGCAAAAAAAAAAAAACACAAATATGTTCATTTGAGACCAACAATAGAACATATAAAAACCTAGGTCCTCCAGTAGAGAGGTCAGCATAAGGGTACCAACTTTCTTCGGTAGTCTATTTTAGTAGAGGACCCTCCCCAAAAAAGTGTAAAAGGGCACTACTGCGGGACCTGGGAACATATTCATTTCGAGAAATGGAAGGACTCAGCCAAGCATCTAAATGTCCAGTTGTGATGAATTCCCTTTAAAACCAAGAGGGGAACATAAACATACGTGAATTTCAGCAAATGGAAGGATTCAGCTATTGTCTGTTGTCGCTGACCCAGTGCTTCCAGGCAAGCCTGTATAGTGGGTAAACCTTCGGAATTGTTACCTCTAGGTGTTTCATGATGGTTTCCCGTGGTTACCTACTGGAGTGAATAATCGGAAGCCGAGGGGGAGTCACAATCAACACCAATCGGTATCAGAATGGTCGATTTCAACACCATGTAAAGAATCTAAAGGGCGGCCACACCTTCACTTACCCGGGCTTTGCTTGGGGCTCACTTGTATACAGTGTTCGGGTCTGGGCCTCACGGTGATGAGACTGGCATTTCCAATGGAACTCTGCAAAACACGAGTCTCAGATGCACAGTGGATTTCCATGGGAAAAAAGGGCATCCGTTTTTTGGTTGGCTGAGTTTAAAGGGGAACCCTTACCCAAAAAAGAAAACACAATTGGCACCACTGGGCAACAGAGGAGTCATCAGGGTTCCTTTGAAGGACCATCTCCAGGGAGCCTTGACAACCACAGAAAAACAAAGCTAAAACACAGTCAAGCCATATCTAGTGAACCTGCCTGCCATCATGAAACTCTTGTTTTTCTTCCTTGAACTGGAGTTTTTTCCCCCTCTAAATGGGATTGCCCAACAGATTTCGGAGTCACCTCCATTTTGGGTCAGAAGGAGACTCCGGGCCCCCCCCAAATCCATTAGGGTCCAAAGCTCCAAACAAGAACACATGCGGATATCATACTAGTGCTATGGACATCAACATAGTGGCTCTCCTTTGGTTTCCCTTCAACCCAACCCCACAAACAGTACCTTTCGCCACAAAAAACAAATAACCCATAGTGAACTTCGACATGCATCATGTCATGGAATCGTTTCCCTTTGACGCCATACTGTTTTCCCTCTCCTTTGGTTTCCCATTTATGAGGGGATCACCACATCGATCTGGGGGTTGTCTCGAAATAGGATTCGGGGGTCCCTTAACTGGGTGGTTGCCAGTTGGCTGCCCTTTCAATCCAAAACGGGTACCTGCCAAAGACAGAGACCCCAAATCAAAAGGCTTTGTTACGGGCTCGATCACAGGTGTCCTTTTCAACAAATGAAGGGGAGTCCCTGGTAAATGATATACCCACACGAACCCAAAAAGCCACCTTTGGACTTGAGCAGCCGCATTTCTTTCCAGTTGCGGATGTCTTTTCTCGGTGGCTTTCTGCTCTGCTAACAGTTTAACTTTTAGTGGGTTTCATACGGAAAACCCCATTAGTTGGCAACAAGTTAAAGTCCTACTTACCCCTTAAAACTCCAAGCCCTGGGGAAGTGAATCTTTTACAGACATATAGCCCATGCTACCCAAAAAGTTGAAAAGTTGTGTTTTTAAGAGGTAAGCCTAACATCCACGCAAAATGCACCATTTTTTTCATGCAGAGCCAGTCGCATGGGCTCGTTCTTGGTCTTGATCTTCAGCAAGGAGCTCCTGGACAGCGCGGCGATCTGCTGATGCTGGTGCCGCTGCTGCCGGTCCTGACCGAGAAACGGGTCAAAGCTCCAGGGCTTGATTCCGGTTCCATACACCAATGTTTCAACTGTTTTGTTCCTGAGACCACTGTTCAAGGAGCATGGATAAGTTCTAGGAGTCAATTCCCCATTCTTTTCAGCAATCGTTCTTCTCAAAAACCAGCCATTTCCCCATCGGGTTTTGGGTGGTTTTCTAGAGAGACGGAAAGACGGATCCCTGGAAAGAATGGGGAAGTTACCCCTAGAAAAATGGTCTGAGATATATGATAATTTTGGAGGAGATTCGAGAAGAGACTGAGCATCCCACAAAACAAAAAGGAATTTAGATAGATTTTAGAGACCGAAACCAACCAAACAACTGACAATCAAAGCCTGGTATGAGATTGGTCTGCCAAGTTTGGAAGCGGCAAAGAAACCGGGCTTTCACAATGGAGTGTTCACCGGTTTTCCACTAAGGGAACCAAATCATTTTGTAAACCAAGGTACGGATCTTAAGGATTGCCAAGTTCCACCCCGCCGAATCATTTACAGGGTCACAAAGCAGGGCCACTTCAATGACTTTTACCGGTTGGATGAGAGGATCCCCTTGTAAATGTGGTTTTCGGATGCATCCTGTCCTCCAATGGAAGCTGACGATCGGGTGTTGGAAGAAATATCTCCTCTTTGGGTGTTCAGGAACGGTTCACTCGGAGCAACACGTAGTAGGTAACCAGGCAAGCCACTACACAGTCTTACCCTGCAAAACCAGGGTTCTGTTAAATTGTTCTTAAACGAAGACAGGGTATTTGCAACTTACGCGGGTCGGGGTGGGGTGGGGTGGGTTGGGGCTGGGGTGGGGCGGTTTCTTGGATCTACGCGGAACCGATCGACCCCTCTTTATCCGCGTCTGTGGTCGTCCGGACGCCCGTCCTGGCGCCGCGTCACTGGCGCCCCGGTGATCTCCTCGGGGCCGTTGCTGTACTTCCGCTTGAGCCTGCGAAGTCATCACATGGGTTGAAGAGCCAACGAGCCATCATGCTGACCCCCATACTGTTTATGAATGTGGGAGTTTTCCTGTTTCGAGTGTGGGTTCAAACACTTTTGGATAGAACACCTCCCCCATAATCGTAGGTGTCCTTTTAGGGCAGATAGATGGCCCTGCTAGATTATTAAACCACCAGGTAAACCAGGGCCACCAAAACAACCAAAAAGGACACCTATGGCCATACTCTTGAACAGGGGTCTATTGATCCGGGGACATCACCCTCTGAGGAAGCGATCCGGGTCTGGGACCCTTCCGATCGAGTGGATTGGCCAGAAAAGCAACCCGACTTCTTGCAAAAGCCACGAAAATGGTCTTCCCCGAAAGTATAACTGGGTCCTCCAGTGGAGAGGTTCGAATAAGGGTATCCATTTTTTTCTGTAGTCTATTTTAGTAGGGGACCCCTCCCCCCCCAAAAAAATGGTAAAAGGGCACAACTGGGGGACCTAGATAAAGTCCATCACTAACCTGGTCTTCCCCGAAAGTAAGTCCATGAACTCAGGAAGTGAGGGGTCCAGAAACCACCAAAGGCCCCCAGCCACAACCCAGCAAAAGTTCTTGGAGCCTTCTTGGAAGGAGCTCAAAGGGTGTTGAGATATTCCCCAGAGTTACGCGGTTCAAGCCCACAAAATAATACAATTTGAGCCACGGTCAAAATGCGCCGATCCTGAACATACAACATTTAGGGCGACGTGTCCCCCGGTGTCTTTGGTTTGGGAAATTGAGATCATGCGCTAGCGAACTGCAGGGAATTGAAGCATTGCTGCAGGGCTGTTTTGGAAGCAGTTGGATGTTGCTCGAAAAATGGAACCCAAAATGGAACTCATGGATTCTGGAAAAAGTGACTGCAACCTGTGGTCCCCTGGCGCGAAAATTTTGAGCCGCACCCAATTCCCAAACACCAAATGTCCTCTAGACTTCTTCTTGTTGCCTCAAGCAGCGCTTCCACCTCCCCATTGCCGCCCAGCATAGCGGAAACGCCAAACATCTGACAAGACCAACTTGGATGTTCATCCTATTCACTATGTACCTTGAGCCTCCACGTCCCCAAGTAGGTTGTAACCCGTGCTGAATCAACCACTACGTGTCCCACCTGCAATGGGTTCGAAACCCCAGGATGAACCCCGCCTCCCGTCTTTCCCGTACATCTGGTTCAACTTCTTCGAGCTCTGCTTGCCGCCCTTGCCTCGACAGGGACAAATGGGTGGGTCAAAATGGCGGACTACTCCAAAAAGGTGTCCCTTTAAGAGGCCACCCGAAAAGGGTGCTCTCAAAAGCACACAAACAAACACAAACACAAACACACACACACACAAACACACACACACACAAACACACAGAATCACAAACAAATAGATACACAAACAAACAAACAAACAAACAAACAAACAAGCAAACAAACAAGCAAACAAACAAACACACAAACAAACAAACACAAAAACAAACAAACACACTCCCACACACACAAACACACTATATATATATACACACACTCGCACACACACACAAGCAAACACACACAAACACAAAGATGCACATGTATATGTATATATATATATATATGTGTGTTCCAGTCATTCGAGAGATGACGTGGCATGCTTCACTGGGCACATCCAGACCAAATACAGAGAAAGCGGCTGGACAAAGACGCACCGGGAATCAATCATGTGGGTGCGTGCTGTGATTGTTCAGGGAACCCCCTCCCCCTTTATATTGGTTTTGTGAGGCAACTAAAGGATAACAAGCACTTTGAGGGGGTCCAACCTGACACACACCCATGTTGAGCCCTGATTCATAAACCCCTCCTTTCAGGTTGCAGACTGGCCTTGCCCCCCACTGCCAGCCAATACTACTTTAAAGGGTCGTAAAAGAGTTGAATCCACGTGGACGCGGCTAGCAAAACATAAAGTCTAAACTCTAAAGGTACAGCTCTTGCAGTTGAAATCGGCGCTGAATTTCACCCTCAACCTGCTCTTGCAGCTCATAGTCAAGGACGAAGACTTTACCTTTCAACGACCATTTCCACTCGAGGGTGGGTTTCGCCCGTTTGTGCACCCGCGTTCCCGGGGGCTTGGGCCAACCATTTGTTCTGGGCGAAAACATGTGCACTGGATTAGAAAAACAAGGGTTTTCTCCATGAGCTTCCTGTACGACAGGGGTATTTTTATTGTGTTCCATCTTAATTTCTGAGCCCTTGACTTGGATCTTGGAGCCCTCCTTCCTTGGTCCTCCAGTAGAGAGGTTAGAATAAGGGTACCCTTTTTAGTAGTCTATTCTAGTAGGGGAACCCTCCCCCAAAAAGTTGGTAAAAGGGCACTACTGGGGGACCTAGTGTTGCTCAGGGTCGGCCCAGGGTCGTTTGGATCAGACCCATTCTGTTTTGAAGGGGTTGTGGTTCTTGAAACCCCTCCAAAGAGGAGCAGGTCACTGGGTCAACAAAGTGCGCCTTTTTTTGGTATGCAAACACGTTCCTGAAAACTGGATCGGAGCCTCTTCGCAGCTTAAGATACATCAAGGATCCCAAGGCTCCCTTCCAACCACCAGCCTAACTCATCAAAGGGATATCCGCACCTACGGCGAGGCGACACACCCCCGCCACCTGTCAAAAAGAGAACCGAAGCCGTTCCGGGGTCCGGTAAAAAGAAAAAACACGGACACGCAACCATCTCTGGCCCAAGGGGCGACGAGATCGAGGGAATGGGACAAACAGTTCTTAAACGGTCAAAGAAGCATCTCCATTTGATTCAGTCCCTTGGAAAAAACAACTAGTGATAGATTTTCCCTTTTGAGACAACACAGGGGAATTCGACATATTCTTCAGTGGAAGAAAGTCGCACACTTGGGAAAGGACACGTTCATGGCACTCCTCGCCCCGGTCCGGGCCCGAGGGAGGCGTCCCAGCGGCTGGCGGAGGTATTCTTTCGGCGCCGCAGGTCTTGGCGCTGGAAGTTGGCGCCATAGGGCATCTGGCGAAATTCAAACCCGGCGGGTCGACCCCCATGGGCGTTTTCGCGCCCGGCGAGAAAGAAAAAGAAAGGGGGGGACAAACATTTCAAGAACATGTCTTCCAGTAGGCATAGGTTCCCTTTTAAAGCCAACAGAGAATCAAACATCGTCTTCAGCAATTGGATGGTCAAGCTACCTGGTAAGATATAATGAACCATGGTTAGAAGCGATACTCGCCTCAGTTACACCCATAACCATGGCCATGAAAACTACTAAGTTGGTTTTTTGCAACCAAGTAGGGCTGGCTATCCCTTAGCTTGCCGTTTCGGTGGTTGGCCTGCATCCGAGGTTCAGCTCTCCCTGACTTCCCCTTTGGTGGCCCGGTGGGCTCGGGATTTCGGATTGGGGTTCCCCAAACCACACCGAGAGCGGTTGATTCAAAGCCAGGGCTTGATTCCCTCTGCCCAAAGGGACTGGAGATGAAAAAAACAAAAAAAACTCGCAAATTGTTGCGAAACTTCGCCTAAATATATGGATGAACTATGGAAATCCAAAAGGTCCAATGGACGGCTTTGGACCACTGATTTCCCAATGTTTTTCTATCCGCCGCCGCTCTTTTCGTGGAAAAGAAAAAACGGATCCGGTTTTTCCCTGGGTCTGTCAAAGAATGGTTGGAAGGTATGCGCCAAAAACGTGCTAAATGGAGTGTTCTCCAAACAGGAGCGTCACTCCCAGATGGCGTGCGACATCCAACTTTTGGGTGGAGGGGAACCCTATGTTTTCCCCGCACAGAACATGGAAATGGGGGTCCATTTCCTCAAGGGCTTCCTTTAGTTTCGCCTCCAGCGCCAACTCAAGAGTTTAAAAGGGGTCCGTTAAGTTAAGAAACCTCCAGGCACTAGGAGCGGGGTGGACGCTTGACACTGCTAAATTGGCCCTATCCAGCAAAAACGAGCACGAATGTCGTCTGGGAATTGCTCAAATGTTCGGCAAGTGACACCTTGGATTTGTCCCTCACTTACCCCGAGGTCAACTCCTTTGAAAGGACTTGATAAGTTATCCTCCCGACCCATAGTTCGCTAGCGCCCAGGGGAAATCAACATAATATGTTATTGAAGGCCCTAACTTCCTGAGTGCACTGGAAAAAAAAAACTCCAAGCTTTCTATATACCACTAAACTATGGTCCAGCCCCAGAAAGCTTGAAGTCCAGGCACTCAGGAAGTGAGGCTCCCTTACCACCAGCTCCCTTTCTAGGTCCTCCAGTCGAGAGGTTAAAATCAAGAAACCCGATTTTCTTCTGTAGTCGATTTTAGTAGGGGGTTCCCCTCC
Organism: Effrenium voratum; assembly: GCA_963377175.1. NCBI lineage: Eukaryota > Dinophyceae > Suessiales > Symbiodiniaceae > Effrenium > Effrenium voratum. Next base: position 332,059 of record CAUJNA010000032.1, on the reverse strand, counting down.
CAACCAAAAAAAGAAACGGTGAGAGGTCGGGCACCAATTGTCGGGGGACCTATAGCTTACCACCAGCTCCCTTACCACCAGCTCCGCTACTACTCGAATAAAGGGAAAAAAGACAACAAAAAAGAAAACAAAAAAGAAGAAAACACAAAAAAGAAGAAAACAATAGGAAAACACAAAAAAGAAGAACACACAAAAAAGAAGAAAACACAAAAGAAGAAAACACAAAAGAAGAAAACACAACAGAAAAAAAAAGAAGAAAACACAAAATAAGAAAACACAAAAGAAGAAAACACAAAAGAAGAAAACACAGAAGAAGAAACACAAAAGAAGAAAACACAAAAGAAGAAAACACACAAGAAGAAAACACAAAAGAAGAAAACACAAAAGAAGACAACACAAAAGAAGAACACACAAAAGAAGAACACACAAAAGAAGAAGACACAAAAGTTGAAAACAAAAAAGACGAACACACAAAAAAGACGAACACACAAAAGAAGAAAACACAAAAGAAGAAAACACAAAAGAAGAAAACACAAAAGAAGAAAACACAGAATAAGAAAACACAAAAGAAGAAAGCACACAAGAAGAAAACACAAAAGAAGAAAACACAAAAGAAGAAAACACAAAAGAAGAAAACACAAAAGAAGAAAACACAAAAGAAGAAAACACAAAAGAAGAAAACATAAAAGAAGAAAACACAACAGAAGAAAACACAAAAGAATAAAGCACACAAGAAGAAAACACAAAAGAAGAAAACACAAAAGAAGAAAACACAAAAGAAGAAAACACAAAAGAAGAAAACACAAAAGAAGAAAACACAAAAGAAGAAAACACAAAAGAAGAAAACACAAAAGAAGAAAACACAAAAGAAGAAAACACAAAAGAAGAAAACATAAAAGAAGAAAACACAACAGAAGAAAACACAAAAGAATAAAGCACACAAGAAGAAAACACAAAAGAAGAAAACACAAAAGAAGAAAACACAAAAGAAGAAAACACAAAAGAAGAAAGCACACAAGAAGAAAACACAAAAGAAGAAAACACAAAAGAAGAAAACACAAAAGAAGAAAACACAAAAGAAGAAAGCACACAAGAAGAAAACACAAAAGAAGAAAACATAACAGAAGAAGACACAAAAGAAGAAAACACAACAGAAGAAAACACAAAAGAAGAAAGCACACAAGAATAAAGCACACAAGAAGAAAACACAAAAGAAGAAAACATAAAAGAAGAAGACACAAAAGAAGAAAACACAAAAGAAGAAAACACAACAGAATAAAGCACACAAGAAGAAAACACAAAAGAAGAAAACATAAAAGAAGAAGACACAAAAGAAGAAAACACAAAATAAGAACACATAAAAGAAGAAGACACAAAAGAAGAAAACACAACAGAAGAAAACATAAAAGAAGAAGACACAAAAGAAGAAAACACAACAGAAGAAAACACAAAAGAATAAAGCACACAAGAAGAAAACACAAAAGAAGAAAACATAAAAGAAGAATACACAAAAGAAGAAAACACAACAGAAGAAAACACAAAATAATAAAACAACAACAAAAAAACGCAGCCCGCCTGCACCGCCGGCGCCTCTGTGCTTTCGGCCTCAGGCGCCTTGCGGCTTCCCCCGCGGCCGCCCCGTCTCGCGTTCGCCCGCGCCATGAGGGGCAAGCCGCGATCTTCCAAGGGATGAGCCAAAATGGCGAATGGAGCGTCTGGGCGGCGGCACGTTTGATATGCTGAAGAAGATCTTCAGAGTCACATTGAGCCAGAAAATTGGGGATCTTGGTAGCTTCACTGGGCTCAGATCCCCCGCTAAAGGTGAATAACTTTTAGCGGGTTAAATACGGAAACCAAAGCACTAAACCCTAAACAGCTAAAAAGCTAAGGGGATGGCAGGGAGCCACCAAGTTCATCTATGGGTGTGTCTAACATAGGCGACCTCAAAAGGGTATCCTCCAACAAAAAGATATGAATATGAAGAGGCAGCATCTCATGACACGACACATGTGTGTTTCATGATAAGATGAATTGCTTCAATCGTGCCCCGCAACCCCATTATTCAACACATGTTTACTCGTTTAGTAGTTGATGTTAAAGGCATTTACACCTCCAGCAAGTGGGAATAGCTTTTATTTCTAGCGCTGGAGGTCTGGGGTGAACAGGCAGTTTGGTGTATGGGTCTAACAGTTCCCCTCTAAGCATATGAAGGAGGACAGGAGGTGTCTCTTCAAGATGATGACAGTGTTCCAAAAGCCTTCTGGACTCTTCCATACTGGGAAAAAGGGATACCCCTATGTGAGAGTCATCAGTGTCACCCAGGGTCTTCAGTTGAGCTAGGAGTATTCAGCCCTCCCAAACATTCAGTAGATGTCAACCATGGAGGTTTTGTGGCATGCAGGTCGGTGGCTCAAAGCGTTGCCCTCGAATTTTATCGGATTCCAAATGATTCCAAGATCCTTTCCAAATCCCGAACGGGAACTCCCGCAAGGATTGTGCTCCTTTGTGAGGGTACCTATTTTGGAATGGGTAAAACGGAAACCAAAGAGGAACCAAACGATTTTGAGGATCACACAAGACACGTACCCCCTGCCCACAACTCTTGCTACGTCCCGACCTGACTTCAGGACTCTCGATCCTGAAACCAACTTGCAGGACTTGGTCATAATATGGCTGTGGCTCAAATAAATGTACCAAAATGGCACCTTGGCAAATGGAACCAAAGACTAAAACCCGCGGCTTAGCTCTTTAATTTTCAGCCACATATTATTTGTTTGACCCCTGAAAGCATTTTGTTGGTTTTGTCGGCCAGGGGCACCACCCTGAGTGAACAAGTGGAAAATGGCGAAGGGTGACCATAGGACGGGGCTGAACTCGGATCCACTGGGTTAGGAATCCTCAGAATTCGAACCAACTGCAACTCTTTTTTTCAGAGGAACGACCCAGTCCCAGACCAAAATCCCTTGGTGCCCTATATTTGGGGGATTTGAGGAATCTGCAATCTACGAAGCCCCTTGAAAAGCCAACACCATTTGGGGTCCTTGGACCCTCTGGGAGTAGCATCCAACACCCCAGAAGGGGCCCCAATTGGGGCTTGGGAGGATTGGGAGGCGCTGGCAAGAGCTCGATCCACTTCGGGCCCAAAAAAACGCCTGTCCTGTCGGCGCTTAGGTGTTCAACCTGCTTAGTTCATCCCTTCCCCCCATTATTACTAGGTTTTCCAGTAATAGGGAAGCCTTCCCCAAACAAGGGTAAAAGGGCACCTCGCTGGGGGACCTAGATTACGTGCCCCCGCCCATACCGCCCCATAAATAAACGTAGCGGATTGAGTAGGTTTGCACCTTGGCTACAAGTATAGCAGGCGTAGTGCTCTTATCACCATGGCTGCGGGCTGACCACCCACGCAACGACGCAACGCCCTCAGCCAGGCATCTCCAAATGCGTCTGCTCGATGGAGAGGATCGCGACGCGCTTCTTTAGCCTGCTGAGTCACACTCAAAACCGATTCGGTATTAAAATGGGCCCAGGACCATGTTTCAAGAATTTTCAGACGGCGGACTTCCGCCGCCATGTCTGCCTTGGGATTGTCCCCTAACCTCCAGCAGGTTTTGAGCAAGTGACTCAACTGAAACAACGGCTTCCAGTTCAGGGAGCTCTTCACGGCAAAAAACGCCCAGTCCAGCTGCATCACTTTTGACCATTTGTTGGTGAAACATGGTCAGTTTGTTGGTGACCATGGATATCCACTGCACATCAGTTGGTGAAACGCCCAATGTTCGGCACAAAGCAGTAGCTGTGGTTAGGTGAGCCAGCCTTTTGGTGGGTGTTGATTTGAGGGCAGCGCCCCCTCCCCCACAGAGGTTGACAAACGGCCACCACTGGCAACCGCAATCTGGCAAACGCCCACGCCCAGGGTACACCATGGTACACCAAAGCTATGTTCAGATTCTGTTTCATGTTTCGACCGCCCTATGTGACATATAGGACTAGAACCTCCAGTAGAGAGGGTACCAACATTTTCTCTTTCTGTAGTATACTTTTGTTAGTAGGGGAACCCTCCCCAAAAAATGTTGGTAAAAGGGCACTACTGGGAGACCTAGAAAAGAAACCCAAAGCTCGGCTGATACCTGAGTGGGGGGTTGGAACATCCCCTTCCAAAGAGATTTTTATTTGACCCAAGTCCTAGGGCCAAGCAAGTCCATCCCAATAAAGGTTACGGGAACCTTCCCGTTGACCTTTGCCACCAGCTCCCTTCTACCGAAAACGGATTGAAACCATCTACAAATGGCAGTGGGCGGGGGGAGGGGGTTGATGCGAGGGGGGGGGAGGGGGTCCTCTTGAACAAAACCGCCTTCGCTTGTCCAGGATCTGGGACAACAGCGGCCTTGAACAAAAAAAAGCAGCCCAAAGGGAGGTCAGAGGGTGCTGGGAACGTTTCAATAAAACCAGGGGAGGTGGTTTCATGGTTGAAACACAAGCATGGTTCTGGAACATGGAACAACCAAGCAAGTTTTGAAGGGCCCAAACATGGGGTGTGCCCGTGGAGAAAGTATGGGTCTTCCAATTGAAAGTTTTGGCCAATGGCAAAGGACCGTTTGGTTGTGTAAAGGGCTTGGGGAAAAGCGACAGGCAAAGCCCGCCACAACTATCCGCTTGCATTTTTCGCCCCCCGGACAAAAAACATAGATATATCTCCAGGAGTGATCGATTCCAACTCAAACCAACAAGGGCAAACATACCCATTGCAGGCGAGCCACAACACACTAGGTAACAAGGGGTTGCCTCGTGGAATGCACACCTTGCTTTTCATTGTAGTGGAACTGGAAGCACTGGGATAGCGTGATTAGTGCGACCATCACCCGAACGAATACGTCCCGTGAAAAACTGTGAAAACATATTTCCACTGCCCAACCCTTGGTATGGTAGCAAAGCAAAACACACACCTGGACCAGGTACCCCTTACCATAGATGACTTCCCCTTGTGTTTTGAACCTGAAAGCACTGGGACAAACAACTTCTGTGTCTGAGCAAACTTCTTTTCCCAGAAGAAATGGGGGACTGGATTACCCTTCCACCCTTTTCACACGGAATCTGACGTTTGGGACCAACAGGTCCCTTGAAAAACGGAACATGGTCCAAACCAGGCCCCCCCCCCCCGACGTCGAAGGGCTCCGGCTGTGAATGAGAAACTCTCAGACGAACTCCGCCAGCGGCGCCTCATGTTCTCGAACTCCATGTCAGTGAGCCTCGTGGAGGGTGTGGGAGGGAATTGGGAGTGGGGAGTGGGTGGGGGGGGAGGGGAATTGGGTGTGGGGAGTGGGGGGGGGAATTGGGTGTGGGAAAGGGAATTGGGAATTGGGAGTGGGGAGGGGGGAAGGGGGAACTGGGTGGGAGTGGAGCCTTTAGGATGGAAATGTCCAAAAAAGGGCTTCAGTTGTTCATATCCGTGTCCCTGCCCCGGTGGATACACCGCTGCGGGGAGTTATATTTAATCAACATCTGGCATCAGAAATTGTCTATCCCAAACCCATGGTAAAGAACTTAAAGAACGGCTGCGCCTTATGGCTAACATCTACCCCTGTGTTTCTTGCGGGTGAGGCAACCAACCGAGATGGATCCTGAAACTTTCTTGGAATTGGACGGCTCTTGGAATTCCCTTGCCCAAGGATTTCCGAGCCTCCGCAAAAGCCTCCGGCTCAATCAGCTTCCCTCAAAACGTGCTTGGAGCCCGGCGGCTTGAAGCTTTTCTTCAAATTAAGCCACAAGAATGCAACTCCCAAGCAATCACCCACAAAACCACCAATCCAAACGACCAATCACATGGGTTACCAAACTCGAGGGGTTGGAGTTGAACAAAACCACCAAAACAACAAGTGCTGCTGTTAAGGCGGCCGTCTGGGCGGCCTCTTGGTCAGGGCGGCCGTCTGCTTCTTCACCTGAAACCAATGGCAGCAGGCAGTTGAACCTTGAAGATCCGGGATTTCAAGGGGGGAATAAACATATGGTCCCTTTTTCGCACACCGAAGTCGCCGCCCTGTCAAGGGAATCCCGAAAAGCGCTCCCTGGAGTCTCCATAACCCTTAAAAAATGGTGTCATTACCCAAAATAATCGGATCATTGACCCATTTTCAAAGGGTCATGGAGACTCCCGGTCCATGTCTTTTTGACAACTCACCCACATGAGTTGAATGGCTTCTGACAAGAAACATGCCGCCAAGTACCCGGAACGGAATGCCAGCGTTTTCCCCGCGCCGATTCAAAGAGCGGTCCTGAGTCCGAGCTCCAAAAATATAAAACAAATCCAGTAGTGATAAATTCCTTTTTCAACCAACATGGGAAATTAACAAAATAGTCTTAAGCAAATGGAAGTACATCCGAGTGGCCAAAGTGTTGAAGTTGTTGCTTTTGGTGTTCCTTTCAACCACCTCACCATGAACTGAGGTAGAACCAACTAGAAGATGCCGAATCATTCCTGCTAGGTCCTCCAGTAGAGAGGATAGAATAAGGGTACCAACTTGTTTCGGTAGTCTACTTTAGTAAGGGAACACCCAAAAACAGACGATGGTTGGTTTTGCTCACGCTGGCTTCCTCGGCACAGACTGGCAGCCCCCAGCCCCTTGATTTTTTTGGCATCAGGCGGAATCCTCAGAGAAAGAGACGTTGAGTCAGGCCAGAACATGGAGAGCTTGGAAAACAGATCAGACTCATTATCAAAGCTCACAGCCTTGGCATGCAGAACTTTTTCCCGCATAAAGACCGGAGGAACACCCAGCCGAAGCTCGCGCAATCGAGGATCGCGCTGCAGGACATCAATCTCTCCCTGGGACATTCGTTTGCGAGAATGCTCCGATTACACATGTTTTTCAACTTGCAGGGAGAGGCCTGTGTTGCCAGATGATTTCTTTCAGATTGCAACCGCTGGGAAAACATTGTCCTCCCAGGAGCTCTCCATTTTGACCCTGGAGCCACCCCCGAAGGGATGCAATCTCAAGTTTGACGAGGTATTTTTTCCGGCTCTTGATGTTTCGGGCAGGCGCATTATCATTGCAGGATGGATCATTCAATGTGGTCAGAGGAAAGTTGCCACTGCGAAGGTGTTCAATCAGGATATCAAACTGCCAACCACGACCACGATCAACATCACCACTTTTCGGGATGAATGGAACCATGAATCCCTGAGCTGGGAGGAGTTTGCGGGTCAACCTGCAAAACATGTGCTGGAGCTCCTTCAAGTTGACACAGAGTCGATTTCTGAGATTTGGGGCCGAACGTGGCGTCTTGATGCACGACCTGCAAAACCAGAACGGGCCAACAGTTTTTGCATTTGGGTTAAGACAAATGAGGACAAGTCCATCGAGCTTTTTCGGAAAAGCGGCACCTCGATCCCACCCTTTTATGTCAATGGCAAGTATCAACAGAGCTCCCATAACGTCCCGAAGGTGATAAGGGAGCTTGGGATTTTCTGGGCAGGCAGAGACATCAAACCCGCAACTCTTGTTGCTGCACATCATGGACACTATGGCCTTGTCAAAGGAAGATCTGGAGTCGGCATTCGCCTGCAGGAGGCTGCTTTTCGTGAGGTATGGAAGAAGGAACGCCCGGACAAACCTTTTCCGGAGCGATTCGACTTTGCGATTCATTTTCGGCTGCTTGGAGTCCCATCACAAGCGCGCCATCCTGAAATTGCGTATTTTCTCCAGAAGGCCGGAATCAAAGGTCGCCCTCTTCGGAAAACTAGACAGATTTGGATCATCGCTGCGGCCCAAGACATCAAAGACACCTGTGTATTGCTCAACGGCAAGCCGGTTGTTTTTGAGAGAATCCAGGATGAGGTTGCTCCTCATCAGCCGGTCATCGCATGCGCCCAACGCCCGTCACAGCGACAAGTCGCTTGAGGTGAAGACATCCTTCAGACCAATGACCCTTGGAAGCAGAAACCGAGCCTTGCACCAAGCGCAATTTCAGATATCGGCAACTCACAATCAAAGCAGATACAGCAGACATGTCGTGATGTCAAGGCCCTTCAGACTGGTTTTCAGGCCATCCAGGAGTCAATTCAATCCCTGCAGACCAAAGAGCAGCTACGGACTGATCTGCGCCGGACTCAAAGTGCATTCGATGAGACTCTCCGACAAGCACTTGCAGACCAGTCGCAATCGCTCATGCTGTCCATCAAAGAGATGCTCAGACCGGATGGTCAGGACCAACCTGCCAGGCCTCCAAAATCTCGAAGGCGGGACTTGGATTTTTTCTGACCTTTGTTGGGTTTGGACCGGCTCTGGTCCCGGGGTTAGTACAATCGTTGGCATTGATATCTGTCTTTTTTGGACTTTTACCATCAGCTCCCACTCGGCTGGTTTTTCACGTGACAACTTACTGCATTCCGTTTTGACGACTTGGAACTCTTCATTGCTCCTTTGCTGGCGTAGTGTTTGGAGATCTGGTTCGAAGAATACATTAACTGCTTTCCATGAATGGGGTCTTGGGAGAGCACCAATCTATATCACTTACATTCAGGATGTGCATGGTGCCCCTCGGGGTCAACATGTGTATGCACCAATCCTTTGGCGTGAATTCGCAATATTTCAGCGATCAGTCTTTCAATTCTCTGATTGGATGCCGAATCGGAGAAGCCAGCAATCCTGGCCCCAGTCGACCGGCAACTGCGTGCCAGACTTTCAATGTAAATTTCATCAATGTTACCAAACTCCGGAAGCATTCTGACGAAGTCATGAATCTGCAAGAGCAGTATCCGGGTATTACAATGCTCGCGGAGACATCGGCTGACGAGCATGCGATTGCATATTTTCAACGAGCAGCTGCTAGAAAGCGCTTGTCCTTCTTTACTGGGGCCCCCTGTGGCACTCGGAGTGATTGCGGACAGGGTCGCCCACTATTTGGAGGAGTTGGCGCTTTGACATCACCACGCTCACGCATGCCATTGGCCCAGGTAGAATGGGAAGGTTTTTGCTCCACGCGTTATTTGGAGACGATCGCGCAGGTCGGCAATATCCAAATCCTTTGCATCGTTCTGTACCTACACCCAGAAGCTGAGAACTTTTCGTTATTCAAGAAGGAAATCAATGAATCACTTCTTCAACAGGCGGTCACACAGGCAACGATTTGGAATGGTTTCAGTATCATTGCGGCAGATTTTAACGGAGACGTCACGCGGACAGATGCTTGGACTGCCTTGCAATCCATGGGATGGGCGGAAGCGCATAGTTTTGCTGAGGATGTGCTTTCTACACCTACCCTGCCCACATATGATGATACCTCCAAGATTGACTCCATCCTCTTCTCGCCGCAGATTGCCAAATACGTTACCAGTATTCGCACGATTCGGGAATTTCAATTTCCACGCCATCATCCGATTGTTGTTGAGTGCAGGCTTGATGCTGTACAGGACCACTTCACTTCCTGGATTTCCCCGATGCCTTTTTCGGAGGAGCAGATGAAACACATCGGTGATGATCAATTCAATGACATTTTTATCGATTTCCTACACCACGGAGACCTTGACCCAGAATCACCGAATGGGTGTACTTTTGAGGACTGGTCGCTCGCTGTTGAACGTGCAGCCCACAAGACTTTGCTCTTGAAATCTTCCAAGGGTCTCAAGGCCGCGCAAAGGGGACGTGGTAGGCAACCAAGGTACAAGCAATTTCAATTTGAGTTTGGTGCCAAGATTGCAAGAAACGGTGACTTTGCACCCAGCACTCATCTTGCAAGCACCAACCACAAGCAGGTTGTGCGACAAGTCCGCCGCCTCGAATGTATCCAGCGCATGCTTCGGAAATGTGGAGAGAGCGAAGTTGAGACCGTTGCAAGGGACTGGAATGCAGTGCTGCGAGCGTCGGGCTTTCCGGGAGGTTTTGCCAGATGGGCCAACCGAGAACTCCCCAGATATCCATCGGATGATATCATTCGGGAGCTTTGTGGCCTTGTCGTTGAGCACGAGGCAAAACTTGCCGACTGCGGCAACGCAGTTCGGATGGCGCCATGCCTTCTTCCAAATGCGTGATTAAGTGGGGAAGACTGTTCAAGTGGGCAAAACTGACTGAGTCGAATGTGCAGCGCCGGTACTGCAAGCGCTTCAGCCGCTCAGTGGAAGGATTGCGAACAACGCAATTGAAACAACATGAGCGTGGAGTACTGCATCGGTTCCGACGAGCGACAGCGCTTGGCAGCCCAAATCTGCCAGGCACCCCGTCAATGGACACCTTTCTGGGTGTTGTGGAGCGCCGCTTGAAACGAGAATCGCTTCGAAAATCTCCTCTTGGCCGCTACAAGGAAAAGAACATTTCATGGTGCTTGAATGAGGCTACGTTGGACATGGAGCGGAAGAAACTTGGGAAGTGCCAGGTAGCTCTGATTTCGCAAGATGCGCAAGGGCCGATGCTTTCTGTCAGATTTGCCTGTGTGTCAAACCGCGCTGCGAAACCGCAGCGCGGTCAACTTGAACTGCATCAAGGCCTTTTGGGGCTCTTCCACGGCCAAATTTGCGGCGCCGGAAGGCTTGCCAGGACAACGCTGCGAGTTGCAAAAACTATGTTTCAGGCTAGAAGAAAACCTCCGTCTGGGTGGTGCGGGAAGGCGCCGACATTTTACAAAAAAGGCTTGGCAGCATTTTCGCAGAAGGGTGGAACCTAGGCGGCAAAGCTTTGCTTGCTCCATGTTTCAAAACAAAATGCTTCTCCCTGACGCTGACGCTGCTGAGGAAATGTTTGCTTCGGATGCGGCCGCTGATGAACTGAGAGCCGGCCGTTTACTCTCACTTCGGGACCACTTTCCTGCCGCGACTTTTCCAGCTATGAAGATTCGACTGCGCGACAGCGCGCATGCTGTCCAGCGGCAACTCAGCGCAGTCCTCACGTGTCGCATTCCCAGTAAACAACCCTGCGCGGAACGGACAACTAACAGACAGCTGCCTTGCTGGCTAAGGTTTGCAAAGAAATGGCATCTTGACGAGACGCTTCAGGAATACATGCAGCAATTCATATCTGGAAAGGAGTCTATGACTGCGCTGATTTGGCATTCGCCAGTTTTGAAGGTGATGTTTGCGAAGCATGTTGCTAGGCTCAAAAGTGGACATGTTTTAACACACATGCCGCAAGTGTGGCCATAGTGTCTCGTCGCGCTAAGGTTCGGCACATGGACGCCGAATTTCTGCGTCACAGTGGCATGAGAGACTTGCAGTCGGCCAAGCATCGTCATTCTTCTCAGATTCTTCTCTGCAGAAGCCGATGGGGCGATTTATCCTTCTTGCGGATGCGTTCTTGGCCACAGCTCACGAGAGACTTAGTAGGCATCAGGCTTGCTTGAGTATGTCGCCATTTCAAAGAAAAACTTTCAAAGAAAAACTGTGTTGCAAATCTAAGGATATTGCGAGTAAAGACCAACGCGAAACCCTGAAGGGTTGCCAAGAAGTTCCTGGAGTCTATATCCACAGAGGTGTACCTGCAAATGGCTATGATGGCTGACGCTGCTGATGAGGAGATCAGAATTTTACGCAGATTTGACAAGAGCCAGATGGACATGAGTGCAGCGCAAACCTGCTTGACAAAGGCTGCATGTGCTCTTCGTGCAGAAAACAGCCACCTCCAGTGGTTACACACAGCACGCTTCTAGACAGCACTGAGTCGCGAAGCCCGTGATAAGTTTTCAGAGCTTCAAAGACTTGATCTGACTGCCAGGTGCTGAAGTGGCTGGAAAGACCTCGTTTGATTCAACTGGGCGCTGGGCACAGGAGTGTGGGAGGCAGCATTTCGCCGATCGTTTTCAACAGGTGCTTTGCAAGGATGGCTGCGTGGCTCGCCCTTGTCTCGCAGACCATCAAGACAGAGTTGAACTGATCCACAACTTGTCAGCCTTTTCGCTCAGCGGCCCCCAAGCGCTGTCTTCTGCGGCTCTCCCAGATGTTCGACGCGAACTCTAAGCAGCTCTATGAACAGCTCCAAGACTCAAAGCCTACTGCCCAACGCCACCGACTGGTTCTGAGTTTGTTTAACGGTGCATATTGCTTGTCCTGCTTTGCTTGTCGCTTTCCAATGCTCTGCCCAGGAAAACAACTGTCCAAGTCGGAAGAGTTGGGTGATTTGCAAGCCTGGACCTTGGCAGAGTCAAGTTTCAGCGGCCGCTGCCCGGACATGTCTAAAACACTTACCCGTGTCTTGCTGGCATCGGCGGCTGGAACTGCGCAGAGCGAGCGTGACTTTGCAGATATCAAGTACCACACTGCACGCGACAGGGCTTTCTTAGGCCCTTACTTCAAGGCGTTCGAGAGGCGGCTTCGCCAGTGGGACAAGAACAGTCTTCGTGGTGCAGTTGCTATGCTTGCCCAAAAGATTTGGCAGGAGGGCTTCGGCTCTGAAAGATCATCTGGGTCCGCTCGCAAACCTAAGTTTGTTTCCGGTCTTCGACTAGAAGCGAGCCGGCAGGACGCTTGGCGGCACATAGCTTTTTTTAACTTGCCGGAGTTCGCTTTGCACACCTTGCCGGCCAAGGCACGAACAAGAAATCCTGTTTCGGAAGCCGCGTGGATAGCTCGACGCCGGAAGAGTGTGAAGCGATGCTTAAAGCTGAACGATGCCCCTCGGGACATGCTGCGGCTGAGCAAAAGTTCCCGCAAGGCAGCTGGAAATGCAATTTCCACCAAGCACGAGGAAGCGACCAAAAAGTTGTCGGAGCTGAAGAAAAGACGGTGCTTTCAAGCTCAGCAAGACGACCTGCTGCTGCGGCAAGAGCAGCTTCGTCCAGCAGAGCACAGCCAATGCTTGGAGCGTAGGAGGAAAGCTGACCACCAAGCTCAGCTCGAAAGCTCGCTGCGGAAACGCAGGCGGAGTCAGCCTGAACTTCCAATATGCGCCTTGGCGTTTGAATTTGCTTTTGCGCCTTTGTTCTTGCAAGTTTTCTTAGGCGATTGCTCGTGAAAGAGGAGGCAGACTCTACTGGCTTGCACCAGAAACTCCACTCTTTGGGTGCCCTGGTGGTCAATGATTATCTCTTGGCTGAAGGCGTTGTGGTGAACAATGTCGCAAAACCTGGCTCTCGAGCTTCATGGCTAATGCGACTCTCTGGTGGTCTTATCGTAAGCCAAGCTGCGATCAAGACCGGGTTTGGGCCTTGGGTTAAATACAAAGGGCCAGCCAAGGGCACCCGAAGACATGTGCTCATTACGCCATCATTTCGCAAACGTCATCCGCGATTCGCTGTCTTGGCACAAACACGCATGCAAGAGCTCAACTGGAAAGTGTACGTGCGGGCCTTGGCTGGCTGTGGCACACTTGTCGTCCTGTCCGTGTCCCGTTTGCCTTGTTTGGAGCGGCGCGCCCCTGGTAACAGAACTGAGGACAAGGCTGCCACCTGGGTGAACGCAGCCAAAGCTGCCAAGACCAAGAAGAACTATGTGAGTGTAGGACTTGTGCAGGAAAAGTCCGTGCTGACATCCACAAAGATGTTCAACGCCCATACATTTGTACAGTGGGGAGCTCTTGGGGCAATAGAGCGATTCTGCCTGGGTCACAGCCGCCAATGACGAGCATTGGTCGCTGCACAGAATCTGCAGACTGGGGAAGAGGGCTGCCACTGCCTCGCGTCATAACAGAGAGAAACACGTCTATGCGATGGCTCGCTGTCTGATGACGGAAAGTGCTTCTTGAAGCGCTGGGAGTTAAACAGTGTACAAAGCCGTGGGGGGGTGGGGGGAACCTTGTCCCGGCTGATGCGCGGGTCCGGTCAGCCAAAAAAATCCTCCATTTTGTGGGAGTTTTGTTTGAGCGCTTTCTGCCACGCAAGCCTGGTTTTTGGTGTTGCTCCCTGTGTCTGCCAAATGAACAATTCGGATGCATCAGAATTTTGGGCCCCTGCGAGTTCTGATGCACTAGATTTTGGGTCCCTGCGAGTTCTGATGCACTAGATTTTGGGCCCCTGCGAGTTTTGATGCACTAGATTCTTGAGTCTAAGTCGTTTATGCTTTTTCAAACGGGTCCTCGGGCTCTTTTGGGCCCGACAGCCCGAGTGCCGGGGGGTTCCGAACCCCCTGGCACTGCGAGTTCTGATGCGTCAGAACTTGCAGTGCCGGGGGTTACCCCCCCATTTTCGAGTCCCAAGTGCCGGGGGGTTCCGAACCCTCTGGCGCTCGGGACTCGAAAATGGGGGGGTAACCCCTGGCCCTGCGAGTTCTGATGCATCAGAACTTGCAGTGCCAGGGGGTACGGAACCCCCTGGCACTGCGGCTCAAAATCGGGCTGACCTGCTATTTGTTTTGGGGGGTATGTGCAATTAAGCCCCAAGCCAAGACTACTACGTCTTGTTGTCTGTCGTCTGGTGTGCTCATGTGTTCTGTCTGCCCGTCAAGCCGTTTCACGCTTCGCCCCGCAGCCAGCTTTCCTCCAGTTGCTTCTTCAGCTGACTTGCTGCGTTGCCGCAGAAAGTCCGTGAAGCATGGGGAAGACATCCTTGAAGGTGAAGAAAACTGGCATCAAGAAGCCTCCTCGCGAGGAGAAGGTGGAGTCACATTGCCAGCGCAAGTGGCCAATCATGCTTGGGAGCGACTGCAGCGGCATGGGAACTGATGTTGTGGCAGCGAAGCAACTGGGGATTGAGTTCATGGTTCAGTTTGCCACCGATGTGGACCCAGATTGCCGAAAGGTGATTCTTTCCCACAAAAAGGGACCGAGGAGTCTTGGATATGCTCTTGGAAATGTTTGCGAGAAGTGTGACTTGTACACAGCTGGGTTTCCGTGCCAACCATACAGCAGACTGCCAGAACAAGTAGCTGTTTTCAACCGAGTTTGGGTACTTTCTGTTTTTTTGCACATAGGTCTTTGCTTAGTCTGCTCCTTCCGAGGTACGGCGGGCGTCGGGCAGGGGAAATGCGACCAACGTGATTTATCAAAGGCTGTAGTGGACTACATCTGCCGCATGCAACCGCGTGGATTTGTGCTGGAGAATGTGACGGGCATCCGGAATAAGAAGCACAGGAAGCACTTCAACAAACTTCTGCAGCAGCTCACGGAATGTCGGCTTCCTGGGTCGCAGAAGCGGGCCTATGCTGTGAGCTGGCGAATGGTGAACAGCCGCAGTTTCGGGCTTCCGCAGAACCGGAAGAGGATCTCCATCATGGGCGCCAGGAGGTCCACGCGCAAGGGTGTGAAAACCAGAAAACCAAATATGGTCCACTCGCTGCCTGAAAGCAAGTTCGCTTGCCTGGACGACTTCTTGGAGAAGGGGCTTCACAAGGTGGACATCAAGAAGCTTTGCAAAACCAAGCGGAACAACATTTTGGCAGGAAGGAAGAAGCTCAAGGCGAAGGGTGTTTGGAATCTGGACAGGGACATCATCGACGCAGGAGCCGGGAAAAACTTCCGGCAGGTCACCTCGGGCTATGTTCCCACAAACACATGTGCACGAGCCTCCGGCGACAACTTCTGGCTCGACAACGATTCTTGTCCAAACCAGATTTAGCGAGCGCAAATAATCAAGTGTGGCGAGTTGCGCAGCCCGCAGCCCGCTTACAGCCTGTGCTAAGGAAAGTCGCTTTCTCAGCCTCAAGGAGCTGGCGGCTTTGCAGGGATTCCACAACTTCCGCTGGCCCAAAAGTGTGTCCCGCGCCAAGAGAGGCAAAATGGTGGGCAACGCCATGCCGGTTCCTGTCCTGAGGGAGGGAATGAGGGCGGTGCTCACGGCAGCTAGGTTGATCCGCTGGGCCTAGTAACTGTGGAGCCACAGTTATTAAGACAAGAGCTGCTCCTGTTTAATTTGCTGGGACGATGGCCCTGCTTTGGGTTGGTGCTCCGCGACTGCAACAATTGACCGGGGTAAACAAAAAACGGAAGCGTTGCTGACGCGGATCAAATTCGACTTTTCACAGAGCGAGGCCCGTGCTTTCAGATTAAGGCTCATCCGCAGTTTTCAGATTAAGGATCATCCGCAGTGTTTTTTTTTTGAGGCCCCCGGTGCCAGCTGCGTAACCGCAGCGAGGTGCAGACTGCTATGGTTCAATCAACATCCTCGGCAAGCTCAACCCCGGTGCAATGCCGGAACATAAGCGCTTCCCACTACGATGACATGAGGAAGGCTTGGGAACTCATTGGGGCGCGGGCCTCAGTAATAGAGATGCCATCAGTCAGTACTGCGCTGCTGCTCAGGACGGATCTTTTCAGGGACCTTGAGTCAATGAAGCCCTGAACGATCGAGGAGGGCGGTCGTCAAGACCCCTTCGACAATCGCAAGTTGCAGTCCATGATGGAGGCCTTGAAGGAGGGAGATTCCACTACTGACCAGTGCATTGCAGGCGGCAATGTAGCGTGGGTTAGCTGGTCATGGTCTTCGACTGCAAGTGTGCCAGTGTACAAGACCAGCGTAAAGTGGATCATGCACACCACGTACAAGAAGGAAGCCCCAGCCTATAAATTTGGTGGTGGCAGTGGATGACTTGTTTATGGACCAGAAAAATGGGCAAATGAAGAGGATCAGTCCGGAGGAGGACCATCACGCCTTCATCTTGGCCACAGCGAGGGACTTGCAGCAAGACAAGTTCCAGGAGGCCGGCGCCGTCGCTGTCTTGGCCCCTAAATACATTACTAGCCAAGCATTGAGTTGCCAGCGCAGGAATGGAGAAGGGTCTTCCACGATCGATTGCCGCTTCAAGCCCGGGCTGAATTTGTTCTGGGAAGCGGCCAAGCAAAGGGAGGATGTTGGGACCAGCTACGAGACCATGTACTACAGCCCTGTGCAACGCATCTTTCAAATAGTGTCCTTCAAGTTGAATCACGAATCAGCTTCCAAGACCAAGCTGACGACTAAGAAGCTTTTCGAGATCTTGTCTGCCAACTTGACGGTGACATCGGGGGAGGCAGTGACGCAGTCCTTCCTCGAAGTCTTGATGGCTCTGTGGAATTCCTTGCTCAGCGACACTTCTTTCCGAGAGGAAGTCCTGCTTTCTGAGGAGCTCTTCGGAAAGCGAAGTCCCATCAAGTCCATATATGTTTTGCGAGACCTTGCCACTGCTTGCAAGAAGCAACCGCCTTGCGTGAAGTGGGTGTTCGATGCCCTCATGGATGCGGCGTTGAACAAAATCTTCAAGCAAGGCGAGCTCAACCCCCAGGCGTTGGCCGGCAAGAACACCCGTGGGAATAATTCCAAAGGGCCTGACTCCTAGCACTGCTGCTTTTGGCTTAGCTTTTGCCTTTGATTGATGGGGGCGCACTGCTTCTGAGGCTGTTCCATATGTGGGCATGGAAGTATGTCCTGAAAGATGAGATCCTGGACATGCTGTTGGCTCACAAGAGCCTGCCATGTGAGGACGCAAAACGCATCCGGGAGAAACTCTCCACTCAGGAGACGCGACAATATCCCTGACAATGAACTTGACCCTAGCATTTTGACTGCAATTGGTGATTCAAGTGTCGCCCATGACATTGTAATGATCTGGACATGGCGCCGAGGCAAATCCGTGAAAGTCGTGGCCAACAAATCGTGGCTGGGGCGCTGCAGCCAGCCAGTCAAGAGGCTGCGGAATTTCTGGCAGATCTCATTTACACCAAGACGTACGACGAGAAGGTGAAGAGCGTGTTGCACACCAACTTTGACGTGAATGCCCTTCTCGAGCGCGAGGTGCTGAAGCCCATCTGGGACAAGCTAACCAAGAAAGCCGACAAAACGGCTGCGGCAACGCAGGCGGAGTCAGCGGACGAAGGTGCGTTGGATGACGCCGCCTTGTGAAAGCCGCCATCCGCCTTTCAGAGCCCAATGAAGCCAAGGCAACTGAGGCTGTCCATGCAGTTGAAGCTCTGAAGACTGAAGACAAAGAGTTTCTGCTAGAAACTGAGACAACCGCCAAGGACCTTGTCAATTCCCTTTTACAGGTCGCGGTGGCTGACCAAGAGATTGATAAACTCATCCTTGCTTTGTCGAAGGTGGAATTCCTAAAGACGCGAAGCCAGGAGGGTTCCCAACTTTTCATATGGGACGTTGAGCAGGCAGGAGAGCATAAAACCGACGCTCGGAGGTCACCCCCTCCGTTTCAGAAAGAACACTTCGAGAAAGTGGTCAAGGGCGTG
Organism: Effrenium voratum; assembly: GCA_963377175.1. NCBI lineage: Eukaryota > Dinophyceae > Suessiales > Symbiodiniaceae > Effrenium > Effrenium voratum. The sequence continues at coordinate 313,994 of CAUJNA010000032.1, read as the reverse complement.
CTTTTTGCACGAAACATGCAATCCACTTTGACCTTTGACGACTTGGACGGGCCGCCTCCCCCAGACGCTTCGGATGTGTTGCCTAGCTTATTACATAAACACAGGATGCGTGCGCCGTCCATGCGTTGCTCATCTTAGGTTCTTGTTCTTTGACGGAGGCCGGTCAGGCCTGCATTCTCATTGGAACAACCTGTTCAAGGGCATCGGCGTGACTAAGATGTGGAATTTAATCCACACTGAGGACTCGACAACTGCGAACAGGAAGGCCAGGAATCTGTCAGGGACGGCGATTGAGCGTGGGGCCAGGGCCTCAGCGTTTTAATGCGATTTCCTCGGAGGCGCGGGGGCTGATAATGAGGTCAACGTGATTAACTTGGCAGAAAAGGTCTTGGTGACCACCACGGATGCGCAAAAGCTGCAAGCTATCACGGGAAGCCGGAAGAACCTACATTTGGAGGGGACCGTGTGTTCAGATGCTGCGCCTTGGATAAACCAAACAGTGCGCGGTTGTTTGGCGCGCTCAGCTTGCGCCCCTTGTTTGCGTGCGAGTTTCGGAGGTCTACGGGGTCCCCCGGCATGATTTGGCAGGGCTGACAAGGCTGGCACCTGTGTTCAAGCACGAGTTGCTTGGAAGCTTCCGCGTGGCTGGTGCACCGAACAACCACCAGCGAACAGATGGAAGTGCAAAGGACAACGTGGCAGGAGAACCGATCACTTGGAATCCAAGGCATTCGCACATGATCGAGGAATTGTTGCACCGGTGTCGGCCACGGGCTGTCACACTCATGACAGCAGCAGAGCCTGCGACAGCCAGCGTGATTTTGACAAAAAGAATTCCAGTGACAGCAATTTGCTCCTTGGCTGCATCGCAGTTTGATGTCCTTTTGCTCGAGTTTGGTTCTGGTGCCCAAGAAGAGCACGCCAGGCTTCTCACAAAAGCACGCCAAGTGGTTCAAGGCCCAGGTCTGCACACAGCTCCTCGCGGCGATGACTGACCCTGCCAAAGACAAGATTTTCAACGCAAAGCTGGGAAAACTTTTGCACCTTCCGCATGCGCAGAGCAGCAGCACCCCTGAGCCTTCCACGTCCACGGTGACAGGCAAGAAGCGAAAGTCGCGGGGAGGTGCCAATGCAAAGCCGAAGCCAAAGAAGGCTGCAAAGATGAAGGCGGCTCCGAAGAAGAAGTCGGAGAAGGATCTGATTGCAGAAGACGAAGAAGACGAAGAAATTGAAGATGAAGAGGACGTCGAGGAGGAGAATCTGAGTGAAGACTCTGTGGGTAGTGATGACTAAACAAACTGTGGTGCCACAGTTTGTGCATTCTTTTGTTTAGCCAGCGCATGACAATAATGATGATAGCGGGACATGTCTGTTGGCAGCGAAGCAATCACAGACCCAGGGCAGATTGCAGTTCGGAGCGCTGGGAGGAAAATGGGATAAACACGCTGCTGCAATTGTGAGTGTCCTGTCTTTTGAACTGACAGTGCACGGAGAACCATTTGCAGTCCACGACCTGTGCTCTTGAGAGCCCAATCATGAGCCCCTCAAGCCAGTAAGTAGCATTGCCATTCATGAGCGGTGGCATTGAAGAAGGCAACTTTTTCCCGAGCCTGAGGAAGAACGACAATTGCGATGAGCCTGACTCTGGCAACCAGGAGGCTGAGCCTTCCATCGAGCAGCTCTTCGGCGAGGCGGGGGGATGGGATGATTCTGATGAGCCGGAGGACGAGAACGAAGATATGAATGAAGAAGAAGAAGAAGCAGAAGAAGAAGAAGACAAAGACGCAGGAGAAGATCCTCCATGTCCAGTAGCGAAGGCCAAAGCCAAGGCCAAAGCCAAGGCCAAGGCCAAGCCAAGGCCAAGAAAGAGCCCAAAGCCAAGGCCAAGGTCAAAGCCAAGGCCAAAGCCAAGGCCAAAGGCAAGGCCACAGCCAAGGGCGCGTCAAAGAAAACCACACAGTATGACAATACCCGAAAAGCTTTCTTTGACAACGCTGCCAAGAACGGCCTGGATAGTAATGCTGCCCGGAACGCCTGGCTTGAGAGCATAGAGAGGAAGAATGCGATAGCTTCAATGCCAGGTCCTGAGAGAAAGGCAACGCAAATTTGTGAAACCTCCTCCCGCTGATGATGTAAACTAGACCTTGTGGCAATGTCTGCTGCGGGCGCGCAGCAGACCATGGCATCGCGTGATGGGCAAAGAAACAAAAGAGCAAGCATTGCGTGTTGGACCTTGCAAGTTGCGACTGTCCTTGAAAGTTGCCATGTTGTTGATTGATGTTATTGCCTTGCAGATGTTTTCGCTTCACATCTAGGCTACTGCGCGTCAGTCCCACTTCCCACAGACATTACTGTGCTACCACAGTAATTATGTCGTCATGGTTGGCCGACATGGACAGTGCACGGTTTCAGCCAGGCGACCACGCTTGCTTGGTGACGTGGAAGTCCAGCTTCTTCCCGCTCTATCAGCTTCATTCGGAGATACTGGAAAAGTTGCCATCGTGTTTCGCAAAGGGAGCCCCATCTGCATGGAGGAGTTCAGGGATCTGCGAGTGTTCATTCATGTGAACAGCGACGATTATCTGGAAAGACATTACACAGAGGAAACTGCAGACTGGTGCAATCACGAAACTCGCACTTCCTCAATACAGCAGTGGATCGAGCATCGGCCTTGGGTTCAGCTGGTGCCAGGGCCCACGAAGAACCTGATATGTGCCATCAACGAGTACAAGTGGAAGCATTATCAGTTGCGGTGTGTGGTGTATGACATTCAACGTGCCCCTTATGGTGGAAATTATGGGCCCATTTCCCATGCTTCCTGCGAGAAGCGCTTCTTGATTTGGGGCTGGCAGGACGAGCTCGATCGCGTGTCTGACCTGGTTGAGTGGTCCCAGGACTATTCCTCGATACTTTGCCTGCCAATCAGTGACCCCGTGCCAAAACCACGGGTGATGCTGAAGGCCCTTCACAGCCGAGACGTTGACATGATTCGCAGGTTCATGCCACTTTCTCTCTTTCCTGGCAACGCCATCTGGCATCCTGATGACATCGAGCAGATCACTGCAGTAAAGCATGAATCTGATGCAGAAGGAGAGGACGCTGACATGCAGGTTGAGGATCCGGAGTTTCTATTGGTCAACACCGCCGACCAGGTCCCTGGCACCGAGTGCGATCAAATTGGCCGTGTCCAAGTTGGACCCATCATCAACAATTCGCCATGGCACCAAGATCAGCGCGCAAAGCAGCGTGCTGCCGCCAGCTGCGGAAACGCAGCTGCTGGAACTTCACAACCAGTCACTGTGTTCTCCTCTGAGTAGAGACTGAGACAGGCCCGCCGCCAGCCACAACGCACAGTGTTTTTGAGGCTGAAGTTGTGTGGCCTTGGATTGAAAAAAACGCATCGAGCCACGGAGTGTGGTGTTCGCATGTGCATGAGCACTGCTAGGCTTTGTTGTGGTGTGAGTGCACGGGCATTGCTGCTGCTTGTCGTCCTGCCCTTGACTTGCATCGCCGCAGTCATTAAGGCCCGAGTTTTTGCCGAAGGTTTCCAAACATGTCGTCTGAACACGAGAGCACGGTGATTTTCGGCAGTCGGGCTGACCTTCGCGCAGAGCGGAAACGCAAGCGTGATGAGTCGGGGGACTGGGACATGCTTAGCCACCCAGACTTGCGGAGCATTCTGCAGCAGAAGGAGCGGCTTGGAAACATTTTGATGAAGTATTACCCCACGCTCCTCCATTTACCTGAGACACCACCTGTTGGCAACCATTCCTACACGGTCAAGCCTGCAGGATGCTGCAAGATTATGGTTAAGCTGGACAACTCAAGCTTTGTGGTGAAAGGCCTTGGACAATCACGGAAGTTTGGCTTCGGGATGAAGTTCTACGTGGGGAGTGCCGACGATTTGCCACTGAGTGAGCGAGTTATGCCAGGGCTTGTCGCAGTGGCTTGGGCAGAGGCCCAGGTCCTGGCAAGGAAGTGGCAGCAGAAGAAAGATTCTGAGCAACCTGATGTCTCGCCCAGCTGCGATGCAACAACTGAGCCATCCCCCGAGGATGCCTCTTCCGGAAGCCAAACAACACTGGCTTGGGAGCAGTTCAGCCCTGATCGACTTTGACTCCAGTACAGATTGGATCAGGTGTTCAAACAACTGCGCCCCCGCAGTTGGATGCCTTGTGGTTTTTGCAAGCTGCAATTGCTGCTTGCTTCGAGACATGCAATTGACATGTCGCGGGGAAAGCTGAGAGTGTGAAAAAGGAGCCCGCGTGAGTTTCAACAGCCACTGCGTGTTCATGTGTTTCTCAGACCTTCCACATCACAAGGCCAGCCATGCCTGCCAGAGGCGCCAGAGCTCCTTTCGGCAATTGAATTGTTGAAGCCCCCCGAGGGTCACTCTGCGCAAAAGATGGGGGCAGGCGGGATTTGAATCCGCGACCTCCCTACCAACTGCGGGTCCGCAGGTTGGTTCGGGCGCGCTGCCATGCGCCACTGTCCCTTGCTCCCTCTGTGGCAACTTCGGGGCCTGAACCCGGCCCAAATTTTGAACAAGTCTTCGGAGCCAACACGGAGAGTTTTTCCAGCTTGAAAACAATTTAGAGCCTGAACCCGGGGCCCAAATGGAACAGCTTTTCGGGGCCCGAATCCGGGACCCGAATGGAACAGCTTTTCGGGGCCCGAATCGGGGCCCGAATCAAACAACTTTTCGGGGCCCGAATCCGGGACCCGAATGGAACAGCTTTTCGGGGCCCGAATCGGGGCCCGAATCGAACAACTTTTCGTGGCCCGGGGCTCTTGGCTGTGGATGTTTCTCCAGGGGCTCTTTGGAGGCCACCGTTTCAATCTGCACATTTGTGTCCACCAGCCATCTTTTCGGGGCTCGAATGGTATACGACTTTTCGGGGCCCGAATCCGGGACCCGAATGGAACAGCTTTTCGGGGCCCGAATCGGGGCCCGAATCGAACAACTTTTCGGGGCCCGGGGCTCTTGGCTGTGGATGTTTCTCCAGGGGCTCTTTGGAGGCCACCGTTTCAATCTGCACATTTGTGTCCACCAGCCATCTTTTCGGAGCCCGAATGGTATACGACTTTTCGGGGCCCGAATCCGGGACCCGAATGGAACAGCTTTTCGGGGCCCGAATCGGGGCCCGAATCGAACGACTTTTCGGGGCCCGGGGCTCTTGGCTGTGATCGGGGCCCGAATCCGGGACCCGAATGGAACAGCTTTTCGGGGCCCGAATCGGGGCCCGAATCGAACAACTTTTCGGGGCCCGGGGCTCTTGGCTGTGGATGTTCCTCCAGGGGCTCTTTGGAGGCCACCGTTTCAATCTGCACATTTGTGTTCCACCAGCCATCTTTTCGGGGCCCGAATGGAATGACTTTTTGGGGCCCGAGCCCAGTGCCCGAATGGTAGTTTTTTTCTTGTGGTGCTTGAATACTTTGTGCAAGTTGGACTTTTTTGTTTTTTGGGGATCTAAAGCTTGACTTGCCGGTAGTTGAACCTTTCGACCATTGACAAACTCTTATGGGCCAGCATTGAAAAGATCTGGGCAGGGGGTGGACTCTCGCTACTTTCTTTGTCAAGCTCCAGCCGCCTGACTTCACGTCGCCGTTGCCAAAGGGGGCGTGCCATGGTTGTGATAATAAAGAGCGAGCTGGGGGAGATGAAGAACACCAAGAAGCTGCAGGCCGACCCCGTGAATGTCAAAACTGCAACTAAGAGACGGCAGCTTGGAATAACAGTTCAGTCAATAATTGTAGTATGTGTTTTATTATCTCTTCAACTGTGTTCTTGAGCCTGCCCAAAACATCTTTGCAAACTGCACTGGGCCAGGTACGAGAACAACCGGACCTGCAACATCCGTGTGCGACTCACCAAGGAAGAACTATTGAATCTCCAAAACCATGATGAGTTGCTTGCTGAAGTAGATCGGCTGCGGCTGGACAATGACTCCATGAAGAAAGAATTAGATTTCTGGACCAAAAGCACTACCATGGGTGCACGGGACTGGTGTGACCGTCTCCGCCAGGCTGAGCAGAAATTCCGTGAAGCAGCTGAAAAGAACGCGCGGCTTGAAGAGGCCCTGCGTGATTTAAACAGCAAGTTGGACCAGCTTGCGCTTATGACAAACTGCGCTCGCGCAGTTTGTTTTGAGGCGAAAGCAGCCAGCGCCAGTGCCTGAGGCAAACCTGGCAGCTGCCATATGACGGGGTCTCACTGGCGCTGTCCAGCTGTATCTCTTTTCCATTGGCATGGGGCAATGCCGGAAAAAAAGAGAGCAGCTGCGCGTGCACGGCCTTTTGCTTCTTGCTTATCGGCTGCTAAGGTGGCCAACGATTGTAACCAGTAGGCTGCCAAGTTCCCCTGCTGCATGTTTCTGCCCAAGCGGATCCCGCCCCTTCCCTCTTGACTTTCTTCTTTGGGGTCCTTTTGGCCATGCAGCAACGCAAGTCAAGTTCAAGCCACCTCGGAGTAAGAGCGCATCCCAAAATTCTCCCCCCCCCCCTCCCTCCCCAAGATTTTCGGCAAAAAAAACACTTCCGAAAAACGGATTGTTTTGACAAAGAACGCGCACGCGAAAAAACAAGGTTTTCGGTCCAAAAAAAGCACACAAAAAAAGGCATAAAAAGCATGTCCTTAATGACCGGCCAGTCTTGTGAAGCGAAATGCTAAAAGGGCACGTGCCCGGAATCCTGACAACGAAGAGCAGGCCGAGCTAGTAGAGCGAAAACTGTCCGTCTCGGTGGGAACCTTCATGATCATGGAATGATTGGAGTGGTTGATGCGGAAGCCCATCACGTCCTCGTAGTCCACGTGATCAAGCAGGAGGGGTGGTCGATAGAAGAAGGGGTGGAAAAAGAAACGCCATGGCCAAGGAAACTCGTCGCCTGCGATGTAGTGCACGAAACAGTTGTCAACGTAGCGCAAGTCCGTGACAACTGAAACTTGAGGTTGTCGGATGCAGCAGTGTTCGTAGAAAGAGACCTCCCATAGTGCCGCCACTGCTCCACACAAAGCCGGAGCGCAGGGGTTGCCCATAGATGCACCGCGTACTTGTCGTACTGTGGTCACGCCCACCTGGGCGAGAGATGTGCGGAGGACCAGGCGCACCGACTCTGGCACGTGGGAGAGGTGGAAGACGCGTGAAGATGTTTCACGCCGCCACACTCCTCGCGTGAATACACGAGAAAGTCGATGTTTCTGCTGCACCTGGACGCCGAAGTGGTAGTCCGCGGGGAGGCGTTGTTGCTGAGTAAATCTCTGTAGGAGACGTTCAATACAAAAAATGATGCGGTCGTGCTCCACGGAGTTGAAGAAGCCGCTGATGTCCTGCTGCCGAAACTGCAACCCCCACACATGAGGTGCTTTGGTGAGGTTGGAGTGGAGCGTCTTCAGGATGAGCTTCGTGTCCGTGGTGACCAGGTGGGGCCGAAGTTAATGGAGTGCACCAGGTGTCGCTGTAGCTGACGATGGGCCGAGCAGCTTGCCATAACTTGGACTCCTTTGAGAGGATATAGGCGTAGGTGGCCACGAAAGATGCCCATTGGTCGTGGTTGTGATCAAGTAGCTTGTAGCGCTTCATCCACGTTTTTCCGCCCTTGATGGTATGCTTGTAGAAATGGTGTTTGGTGCCAGGCCCGCCCATGTGGGCTTTCCAGAGTGAGCAGGTGGGTTGTAGGGTGGAGGCCTGCCCCAAGACGTGGGAGTGGTGTGGAATACTGTGTGGTAGAGGCAGAGGTAGATCTGCGCATGCGCACAAGGCAAGTGGAGCCTCCTCTAACTGCCATTGTGCAATCCAATGCTTGTAGTTGTAGACCAAGGAGCCCAGACGTGGGTTGTGGATCTCCACGATTGAAGGGGTGGGTTGAAGGGAAGGTGGGAAATTGTGGCGGTTCTGTTGTATGAAGGTAGAAAGCCATTGCTTAGTTAAACGTCCAAAGTCATGAGCTAGTTGTGGTAGACGGAGAGGTCGAGGCGCCGGTGCTGGAGTGAGTTTCCGGAACTTCAGGACAAGGTAGAGTTGTTGCCGGGCCCGTGTCTGAAAAGGTTCGTTGACGCTGTTGAGGAGTCGCTGAAGGAAATAGAGGTACTGGTTGCCTGTCTGATGCGAACGGAGTAGGCGAGAAGCATGGAATTTCTGGACGCCTTCGCTGCCCAGTCGATATAGTAGCTCAACATGTGGTTCCGCTCGACCTGTGGCTGGAAGAGGAACACAAAAATCACCGCGAAGACGTAGTCGATGTAGGCGACGAAGCATCCGGCGGCCTGGCTGGCCCGCAGTTGGTGCTGGTAAGGAAAAACGTGGCAGGGGATGGCCATGTCTGCGGAGGGTGTGAAATACCCACGCGCTGTTGAGTTGTGGTTGCAACTCGTGGATAATGGAGGCTTCGATGGCACGGAGAGCAACCAGGTCTGTAACACGTCGTAGGGGAAAGGTGGTCCATTGATGAACTGGTCGACAACGGTGCCAAAAATGTAGAGCGGGTTCGTAGTAGCCCATGGTGCAAGATTGTAAGGATCTGAGCTTCCGGTGTCGTGTGAGATCTCGCGAAAGGCGAGTTACGGAGACCTTGATGTACACGACGTAGGTGGTGTTGTGGTAGTCGAAGGAATAGGTGGAAGGGAGCCCATGGTGTTGGAAAAGCTTCCGGAGTCGGAGAAAACGAAAATGTAAAGTAGATGTGTTAATAGAACGGGTCACCGCAATGTGTAAAAGGGCGGAGTGAAGCCATTGGATCCGATGAAGCCACTGCCCAGGCAAGTGTTGGTGTGCAAGCGCTCGAATCAAGGGGGCAAGAAGGTCAAAAACTCAACTCTTGCTGTGGCGGGGTCTCACGTGGGGTTCGTTGACTAGTCAATGGTGCATGGTGTAGGCTGCCGTGATCGCTCGTATGAGCTGATCCGGCACCATCTTCGCGGCCACATCCACGTCCAAGCCCCATTCCACTGCGATCCGCTTGATGCCCGGGCGATCACCCGGGGCTGCGTCATCCAGAGCCTGCTGGAGGGCCTTCAAGTTGTTCTCAAAGTCAGCCATCTTGGGAGTGTTCTTGAACTTCTTGTTGATCCAGGTGGAGACCTTGGAGGTCTCGGGCCCACGGGGGCCGTCATTTAAGGTGTTGCGCTGGCGCTGAGAGGGCATGAAATTGGCCACTGTGAGTGTAGGCTCAGTGGCTGCTTGGGTCGGTGCCGGTGTGGCGGGTTGTGGTGCCTGTTGCGAAAGCTGGTTGTTCAAATCCTGGATGACGTTGAAGAAGGTCGGAAGCTTGCTTCTGGGGGGTGAGCTGGGCCATGTAGTCGTAGATTTGCTGGACAAAATCTTTCATACACAAAGCTCGAAGTCCCCAGTCGGTGATGTCCCGGTTCTTCTTGGTGGCGATGTCCGCCAGGATGGCCGAGATGTCAGCACGAGGAAGTCCCGCCTGGTCCTCGCGGATGCAACGGACGATGCTGGCCGCAAGTAGAGCGTCTTGTCGGCCGCGAAAAACTTCGCAGAAAACTGGCTGAGCATTGTTGGCCATAGACGAGCGCCATGACTGGGACAAGGTGGACGGGTATGCCGGAAGTGCGGTTTCTTGGCTGAATTGAGTGGCGCCTACCAGCCGGTAGTACGCCGTGTGAGAGACCTGGTTTGCATCAAGGTGGATGTCGTCGCTCCGCCAGGTGTCGGCAAGTGTCCAGGCATCTTTAAACCTCGTGGACAGGAGAGGGGAGAAACTGGCTGGCTGGTCTTTGGAGCGATTGGGAGTGGATGCTGGAGAGTGAACGGAGTGGCGCGGAGGACGGGTGGGTGGAGTGTGATGCTGAAAGTTGTGTGTGGTCGGAAGAGGTCCCCTGGCACGGTGGGGGTCGTAGGTGTTGTGTTGTCGTGGGGAACGGCTCCTTGGTCGTGACGAGTCTCGACGGTGTGGGTGTCGAAAGGAAGTCCGGGAGGCCTGCCGTGAAGGAAAACTCGGCTTTCTGTCATCTGCTGGTCGGGAGCGAGAATCGTGGCGATGGCGGTGATGGGAAGAAACACGATGGTGTTGTTCCAAACGTCCAGCTCGAGAACGAGAACGTTGAGACCGGCCCATGATGGCGGATCTAAAATCAGGTGTCAATCCCGTTATTGAGTCTTTGGCCAATGGCTGCAAACGGAGAACGGAAAGAAAGGACACCTTCGAAAAACAAGGCAACCGAAAAACAAAAGCGGTCAGCAAACCTGAAAACTGTGAAGTGCAAGGCGCTTTTGAAGTGGAAGACGTGGGAGTTGTAGAATCCCATAAAAAACCACACATTGTGCTTGCCAAACAAAAACCAGGGTCATCGGGCACGCCAAAAAATGATGACGAGGGCAGTCCTTCTTGGCACTGGGTGGCATGCTGCGCCATTGATGTTTGATCATTGGCTGCTGATCTTTTGAAGACCTTGCCCAAAGCATCGTAACCGGGTCTGGACTTGGCGTCAGACTTGCGCCTCGTGAGGTCCTCGAGCTCCTGTGGGGTCCAAGGCAGGTCATCACGAAGTTCACGGACAGGACAAGTGGGCGTGGCCGGCGAAAGTGGAGGCTCATCTAGTCCAGGTTCAGGGTAGGTGTGGTCCCATTGCCGGCTGGGGGGCAGGGGCGAAAAGGTCCTCGATGCGGTCAATGGAAGGAGCAGGTAGAGGAGCTGGGGGTCGATGACGGGGTCGCTTGTGTGTGGATTCTACGTCCACGGTTTGCGTCGCAGTGTGCAACTCCTCCTGAATTATCTGGTGGATCACGCGTGAGATGTGGCCCCTCTCGGTCTCCAGAAGGGCAAGTCTGTCGCTCAGGAAGAAGAGGCGGTCGAGGTTCGACATCAAAGAGGAGACTATACACTGGGGTTGTTACTAGAAACCAGTGGGGGGTCAAAGGCCTGCGGGTCAAGAACAGAAATTCAAACGCAACAAGAAATGGAAAGAAGCTGCAAAAGCCTAATCGATGCTCATGAAGTTGTCGTGCTTTTTGATGTCTGGAAGAGCTTGACGAGGGTGAGACTGAGGTCTTCTGCGGAACTCAAAAAGTCGCCGTGAGGTTCCAGTGGACGTGTCAGCCACGGAGTATAGGCTTATAGCCGATGAAGCCGAAGGTCCCAAATGCATTCCACGGTGAGGAGCCGGGTGTAGAAAATTCCGAGTATACTAAAATACTTGTAGGCGAACATGAAGAAAAGCTAAAAACGTCACGAGGTAGCCGAGGGTGTTGATAAGCTTAAGGGCAGAGGTTGGAAAAGCGTCAGGCGTCAAATGAGAACGGTTGGGTCAGCGGCCCAGGCCAGGCCTCGGAAGTTGTAGTTGTCGGTGTGGACGATCCAACACCGTCCACGGCAGTGATGGAAAACTCCATGACCGCTTTGCAAAAGAGCTTGGCAGGCTGGCTCACCTCCAGTGCGGACTGCCGTGCACTTGCCCAAGGCTACACCTGTGATGACCACGCCGCCCAGACGACGTTGCCATAGAGCTTGGCTGCTTGGCAGTAAAAACCCGGGAGGCTGCCGCTCCGGAGAATGCCAAAGATGCCGGCCAATGTGGATGTATGTCCCCAGTAGATCATACTGTGGTCCTTATATCAGCCAGACCGAGCTTCGTGTGGTGCGGCTCCAGGCTCGGGATGTGCAAGTGGATGTAGTCATGCCGGGACTCGTCCGTGGAGACGTGGGTCAGCTTCCGCAAATGAGCTCCTGTGATGTCAATGCGTGCCTCGTTCAAAATTCGTGCTATGCGGCGTAGGTGGGCGTTGCTCATCTGTTGAGTGCGTTCACGGAGCCACACAAACAAAATCTCTTCAGGGTCTTGGAACGCCGTGGTCGAGTGCTCAGGGGTGGAGGAGTGTGAGGAATGTGGCGGGCCGGTGAGTGCTGGTCGCGTAGAGGGAGGTTGGTGTCGAGGTGGAAGTTGGTGACGGGGTGGGGGTGGGTGCTGGGATTTGGCGCGAGTGTCGTGGGCCATGGACGGTGGTTTCGGTGGTTGTGGGAAGACCGTTAAAGTTCTGGCCTTCTTGGTCGGAGTCGTGGATTGGGACATGTCCGCCCGGGAACTGTTTGAGGTCGTGGCCGGCTCCAACCAAACGCCTCGGGGGGCGTACTCATCCAGGCTAGTGGGTGGAGACGGTGTGCGCGAATGCGCGTCAGAAGCTGGGGAAAGAATGGTGCTAGCTGGTATGTTGGGATCCGGCGAGTGGACCGGCTCCATGTGTCGGTGTTGAACGGTGGTCGGTGGACGAAGGCGGGGTCAGGTGGTAGTGGTGAAGTGTCGTAGGTGGGTTTGTCTGTGCATAGCGTGAAGGTCGAGGCCGGGAACCGCTTGACTGGCTCGTCGAAAACATAGCCCAGCACAAAGACATGGGGCTGGAGGTACTGGTAGAAAAAGGGACGAAGGTGGTTGTTTGTCTTTTGTGTTTGTTTGCTTAAGCAAACATGACCACCCTGCCTGTTTATAGAGGTTTTTAGCCCCACAGCGACCCTTCATGGCCCGCATGTTGAATGCAATTGTTCGCCGTCCTCGTCGGCTCAGAGCTTACATATTTTGCATTGGTGATAAAGGATTAAAAGGACCAAAAGGGGGCCTTGGGATAGAAACGAACGAATTTGGAAGCCAGTGATCCCACTTCTCAGTACACCGGCTCGGAGAGCCATACATGCACAGCCCGGAGGGCAATCTCAAAGCTCGGAGAGCAATCCCTGATTCGACGGAGGCACATACTCTGGCCTGAGGCTTATAGGCTGGCACCGCCTGAAGCATAGGTGCGCATAAGCAACTCACTCACGCACCAAAGGTGACGTGATATTCCTCTGGCATCTACTAGCACAGTCGGGATTCCCGAAGGACACACACTGTTGCCATAAGGCCTGTTATTCCGTGAGCCACTTAAGGCGGGACTTTGGACCTTCACAAGACGAGCGCCATGAGGGGGCCAAGCATGAACACGAAGGAGCCCAGGGTTCCTTGAAGTCGTAATCAAATTCGAGAACAGGGTGGAGTTTCGTCAGCTTACCTTCCCGATCTGTTCGCTCGCCGCGGCTACTCGTCAGTGCCCATGACTACCGCGACGAGGTACTAAGAAAGGGGGCCGGTTTGCTGGCATGGGCAGACTCCATGAAGTAGAAAACTGAAAAAGCTCACTGCCGAAGCAGACCCTTTCCGGACGTCAGGGTTTACACACACACACACAATATTTGTGTCTACCAACCAATCCATCAGTTGCCACTCTTCGAGTCCAGCGGCCACGACTCTGGCGCCGCCATAGAGCAACCCGGCCAGCACCTTGCCGATCATACACCTGAGTGAACAAAGACCTGGGGCCCTCAAATGGCTGTGGGTCAAAACCAGTACCATGGGGTAGGTGCACCACCCATTTTAGTCTATAGTGGGGATTGGGATGTTCACTGGGGTACGGGATTTGACCCATGGCCATATGAGTGACTCTGTGTGTGCTTTTGACAGTACTCTTCCCAGGGTTGGGGTCAAAGGGAAATTAAGAGGAGAACCAAACTGTTGTTGGGCCCCTCTATTGTCAGACGTAGCCATACCAGCCGAGGCCATGTAGGCAATCAGCCAAATATCAGCTGATTCTAGAGGATCCAATTCCTTGAAGCGCAGGTTCGGAAGTATCCTCTCCAACCAAATGGTGAACATTCAAGGGGTTCTCATTTGATTACTTTTGGAATCGAGTGGTTTCCCCTTCCGGCGTCTAGCTCCTGAAATTTTAAGAATGACACTGCACTTGGCCGACCCCCAAAGCCCTGCGCTGCTATGGGCTGGGCAAAGCTATCAGCCTCAAAGCTTTCAGTTGAGGAAAAGGGTAGGGGGCCAAAAGCCTTGGGCCAAATAAGAGGAGCTACGGAAACATTGGGGAAAATGCAGCCATGGCTGCAAGCAAAGGATCCCCCCCTTCTCCATATTTGTTCAGACTGCTGGGGGCTAAAAGAGAAGAGGCACAGCATCATGGCCACGATGCAGATCTTGATCACCTGAAACGGCCATGGGGAGACAGGGATCCTTACATTATACAACTGAACATTGCCTTGTAAATGGTGGTGTCCCTTTATTTTGGTGGAAAAAGCCATCAAAATGTATCTTTTAAGGAGCCCCGGGAGAACATCAAAAAGGCCCCCGCCCAAAAGCAGGCCCCCGCCTTTCCTTTGATGTCTGGAGCTTGGACCATTGGAGTCTGCTCGTTGCTCGTCTAAAGGCAGCCAGCTGTGTGGCGGCTGTTTTTCAAAGGGACCCATATGTTGAAAAACTGACAAGAAAACTCCCAACTCGGGCCTTTTGGCCGAAACAAATAAAGGACCCGCCCCAGCAAGTTCAACAAAAAAACAACACCGGTGCTTTTGCCTACATAACGTGTCCACTATTTTAGACTACTGCTTGGAGGCCCCATACCCAAGTGGCCAAGTGACCCGCAGAAAACTAGTTGGAACCTTTTTGGGGCTGATGCCGTTTGTAATAAGAATCCACCAAACGCAAAGGGCGGTTTACAGGTCGATTCCCATACAACCCCAGGAAAGGTGCCGAGCCTCAAAAGAAGGAAGAACTGCGGCACCAAATTGTGAAAACCAAAACAGAAAGGGATTTTAAGGATGGAAACCAAAGGAATTTGGGATTCAACAAGTGGGGAAGCCAGTTAAGTGATTGAGACGCCACGAGGATAGAAGTCAACGCCTTTGTAAAACACTTGTAGCCACTCTTACATCCTACTGAATGGACTGTGGGAGTTGCACCCTCAGCATCTGCAGGGTTCTGCCCAAACATCCACTGTCGATCTTGTTCCCTATAAAGCCACGTCCTCTAGCACCTGAAAGGATGTGAGTCAAAAAAGGGTAACCAAGCAAGGGTGACTCGAAGTGATGTTTTGGACCGGCTTGGGGAGTTAAACTTCAAGTGTCGCTTGAGGCCAAATCGGAAGAATATCCATATATATCCCGTATAACCACTAAACATCTAATCGACAAAACCACCAAGTCTCCCAAACCACCAAAACTACCCAAACCCCAAAACCACCTGGGATAGCTGGGATAGCTGGGATAGCTTCACACAGTGCTTTTCTCCCAGGCCTTGAATCTGTGGGCCACGATGGCGGGTGGAGGCCCCATAAGGGGCACCCCGAAACCTCGCAGCGTTCCAAACGGATGGGGCGACGAAGTTTCCCTGTAACATTCGACCCCGAAACCAATTGGCAGCTGACCGACATCACGCCGTCTTGGTGGGGTTGCTTGCTTGGCTGGTTGGTTGGCTGGTTGGTTGGTTGGTTGGTTGGCTGGCCGTCTGACTGGCTGGCGGCTTGCTTGCTTGCTTGCTTGCTTGCTTGCTTGCTTGCTTGCTTGCTTGCTTGCTTGCTTGCTTGCTTGCTTGCTTGCTTGCTTGCTTGCTTGCTTGCTTGCCTGCCTGCCTGCCTGCCTGCCTGCCTGCCTGCCTGCCTGCCTGCCTGCCTGCCTGCCTGCCTGCCTGCCTGCCTGCCTGCCTGCCTGCCTGCCTGCCTGCCTGCCTGCCCGCCTGCCTGCCTGCCTGCCTGCCTGCCTGCCTGCCTGCCTGCCTGCCTGCCTGCCTGCCTGCCTGCCTGCCTGCCTGCCTGCCTGCCTGCCTGCCTGCCTGCCTGCCTGCCTGCCTGCCTCCTGCCTGCCTGCCTGCCTGCCTGCCTGCCTGCCTGCCTGCCTGCCTGCTTGCTTGCTTGCTTGCTTGCTTGCTTGCTTGCTTGCTTGCTTGCTTGCTTGCTTGCTTGCTTGCTTGCTTGCTTGCTTGCTTGCTGGGCTGGCTGGCTGGCTGGCTGGCTGGCTGGCTGGCTGGCTGGCTGGCTGGCTGGCTTGCTGGGTGGCTGGCTGGCTTGCTTGCTTACTTGGTTGGTCGGCTGGCTGGCTGGCTGGCTGGCTGGCTGGCTGGCCGGCTGGCTTGGCTGGCTGGCTGGCTGGCTGGCTGGCTGGATGGCTGCTGCTTGCTTGCTTGGCTGGCTGGCTGGCTGCTTGCTTGCTTGCTTGCTTGCTTGCTTGCTTGGTTGGTTGGTTGGTGGGTGGGTGGGTTGGTTGGTTGGTTGGTTGGTTGGGTCTAGCTAGAAGTACCCTGGGAAAGGAACCTTCAAAGGAGGTTGTCACATGAGGTCGCTATAATTTGCTCAGAAATGGCGTAGGGAACCATCTTTAATTGACATTTTGGTTGAACAACACATGAATGACTTCTTTTCGCCTGGCATATCCCCATCCACTGAATCGTGGAAGCTGGCAACAGGGTTTTGGAGTGTCTGTTTGGTACTAAACCTTTTTGGGACTGGGAAACCAAAGGGAACGTATCCATCTGAGACAAACCCACGACCGGGCTCAAGACTGGCCTCGCTGGCCGCAAAACTTCGGGAAGCGATGAGGAACCCGGAGCGATCCAGGGAAGAGTCGTAAAACCGGGAAGGGAACCGCTAATTTGATGCTCTGGGACTTAGAATGGTAACCATGGCAACCCTGAAAACTTGCAACCATGGCAGGGCGAAAAAACACCATGGTGACAAACCACTTAGCGAATCGTCCCATCCATATACCCTTCCGTCAATTCACATGGAACCTGACTTTCGGGAATCGGTCCTGGTTTGGACCAAGCGACCGCTGCGGTGCCAACGGGACGAAACTTGAATATAGAAACTTACTTACACCCAGCGATCAAGATAATCCCCCAAATACTTGGATGACCAGTAAGTGGTTCATAATTCTACTTACTAAGTCCCCAATGGGGTTGATCCTACATATAACCCTCTGAATAGTGAGAGAGTAAATGGGGATGACCGCTTCATCCAAGTAGCACTTCAGGAAAGACCAGCTGACATCATGTCAATTGGATCCCACTTTCGTAGCCCTCGTGGTGTCAGTTGAAAGGCAAGATGACCGAAACGGAATGGGAAATGCTGATGGGCGAGATCCGCCAAACGCACTGATTGAAATGGATGTAACCCTGTGAATAATGGGATAAAGCACCAAATTGGGCACTCATGATGGAACAGGAAAACCACACACACACGCGCACACACACACAGAGACACACACACAGACGCACAGACACACAGAGACACACAGACACACACACACAGAGACACACAGAGACACACAGAGACACACAGAGACACACAGAGGGACACACAGAGACACACAGAGACACACAGAGACACACAGAGACACACAGAAAGACACAGAGAGACACAGAGAGACACAGAGACACACAGAGACACACAGAGACACACAGAGACACACAGAGACACACAGAACACACAGAACCACACAGAACCACACAGAGACGCACAGAGACACACAGAGACACACAGAGAGACACAGAGACACACAGAAAGACACAGAGAGACACAGAGAGACACACAGAGACACACAGAGACACAGAGACACAGAGAGACACAGAGAGACACACAGAGACACACAGAGACACACAGAGACACACAGAAAGACACACAGAGACACACAGAGACACAGAGAGATACAGAGAGACACAGAGAGACACAGAGAGACACAGACAGACACAGACAGACACAGACAGACACAGACAGACACAGACAGACACAGACAGACACAGACACACAGACACACACACACACACACACAACACGTATTTAGGGTGTTGTCAACAAAATGGCCAATTGGTGCCGTCTAGTGCCGCCTTTTTGTTAAAGAGGATCTTAAGATGGACCCCATAAACATTCTGACATGCCCGCCCCATTTGGGTAAATGACATCGCGACCTTTCCCCGCCTCCGACTGGTATCACCATGGCCGCTGCTTTCGTGCAAGATCAATCAATCAACCAGCTGTGGCGTGCGTGCGGTCAGGTCGTCCCTTGTTCTGCTCAACAAATCTCCGTTCTTGCTCAAGCTGCACTTTGAGCCGGGTGCACACGCAATGCGGCATGACTCATGACAACTTCCCAAATCACAATTTGTGGGGGGAGGGTTGTTAAGCTACTGGTTCAAGAGGTATAGCTGTAAAGAATGTTCGAACTTCCATTCTAGCGCTAGCCACCGTTTCCAAAATAACAGCTTAAAGAATTAAAGACAGCTCGGGCGAAAAAAGGTCAAACCATCCATGTCTCAAATGGATTGCTCATGGAACCTGACGAACATGTCAGAGTTGAGCGTTCCCCCATTCACACGGAACCTGGCTCAAGGTTCCTTCGGACTCCTACAAACGAGGTCTGGGGGGGCCTGGATTCCAGAAGCAATGTCAACATGTTCCAGGGGTCCAGAGGTTGTGATTTGGGTGAAGAAAACTAATCGCCTTGTTGCAATTAAATGGGGAGATTCCTGGTTGATGTGACAGCTATCCCGCGGAGGATGAAAGAAACCTGAAGTCTGACAAAGCTTTCTGTGGGCCCCATGGGGAAAAAACAAGATGTCTGTGTGCGCGAATCTTGTTTGGAGCAAGCGGCCCATCCATCTGCAACACTCCTGGCCTGGCTTTTCCGTCGCGCATGCCGCAGGCGAGTCCATCAGGCCCCCAGCACTTCAAAAATGGGACCCCCCAAATTTGTAAAGGCGAAGCAAGCATCAACTCCAAAAACGACACTGGGTCAGTCCGATAGCTCTGCAACTTGGGAGCCTGCACTTCCAGGCCGTTCAGAAAGAAAAAAACACAGTTTTACGCAACTCGCTGTGAATTTCGAGAGTTGGAACCATTTCGGATTTGTGGGTCTCTGCAATATCAACCAAGCCAGGGCTTCTTTCTGGACAAGTGGAACCCGGATTCGCTTTTAGGGGGTCCAGACGGTCATTTCAGCGCAAACCAAACGAGAGTGCAACAATGGTCAACGAAATCAAAGGTGGACTATATAGCAACAGAATCAGCTATGGCATTCTTCTTGACCATCGCTCTTTCAACCAAACAAGCAGCCCTTTTCCTTTCAAAGTTATTCTAGAAAGGACGACCCATGGATTCAGAATGGAAAGTTATCATAGCAGCGGCTCGATTCCATGCCCGCGGTCCGCGCAACTCTATTCGCATGTCCGATCGTTGGATCGAAGCCTTGAGCCTGTTGCTGTTGCAAGAGAGACTTGAGCAATTCGAGGTGCCTCAACATCGGGGCCCGCAAAAAGAAATGTTCTCTTTGGTTTCCCATTGAAGCTCTAAAAAGAGGAACCCTCCCCCTGCCAGCCGGGCGCGCATCCCCTTCCCCCCCTTTTTTTCGGAGGAAGACTTCCGGGAATGGTTCTAAAAACCGTTCTCGAGGGTAGGGGAGTAGGGTGCTTCGGATGCCATGAGCAAAACGGGGGTTTGAAACCAACAGGTTCAAACCATAGCTTTTGGACAAAAGTTCCAAACCTCAAAGCCAAGATCCGACTTAGTGACAACTGGTTGATGCTTGAGATGACAACTGGCTAGGGAAAACAAGGAGGCAAGAAACAGGGAAAGCCGAAAAACGTCGGGCAATGAGTGAGGTCTTTCAGCCCAAGATGCGTTGTTTACCAGCTCATAACCCTCCGTTCAAACCGGGAACTTTGCGCTGCGAAAAGGGGACATGGCAGGCGCAGGACTGCAAGAAATGGAAAGCAGCACATCGCCAAACAACCGCAAATGGAAGGCGTCGCTCCCCAAACAATGGAAATCAAGCTCATCAAAAGCACCCCGCAAAAAACATGCTCAAAGGTACGCCAGCATGAAAAAGAAACCACCCTTCAAAAGGCGTGTTCAACAGACAACAACAAAGTGTTGAAACGCAAACCACCACCCCAACAGAGCACACAGCCAACCCCAACACAACATGCCCGAATTAAACGTGCCCCCGCCGAAAGACATATATAAAGGGAAACCTGCCTCAAAAACATGTTCAAGAAAGCTCACCCCGCAAATCATCCAAAAAAAGGAGAACTCACCCAACGCAAAGGAACACCAACCGCAACCAAAGGAACACCAACCAAAAACAAACAAAACCAACCGCCAGCAATAAGATTTGTTTTGCCAAATATGATTTTGTATAATATCATTACATACCATAATATACGATATCGGTATACTGTATATATAGATATTGTATCCAATTAATACACACAAGTAGCAACATATAGTCAAATTGTTTTCAACAGATACATGCAATGACTGCATATATTATAGTCATGGCTGTATTGTGCATCATGCACCGTGCAGTTACTGTATTGTGCATTCAATGACTGCAGCCCGCATTCCAAGTCACTTTTATACGGAGAGATGCCGGTGACTTTCAACTTCATTTGATGGTTTTGTCCGTTCAGGATCTCAGCGAAGACAACAGATTGGTTCCAGCGCTGAACCCATATCCGACATGGAGTGGCAAACAAAAACCAGCCACAAAAAGGGACGTGACTTGTTTCGGCCCGTGGCTCCTCCTCGCCCTCCAGTCGGGGCTTCTTGGGCCTGGCAATTCTGAAGCGTCTTCGACCAGGGCTCAACATGGTACCCAGGTCCTTTCTGGCAGTTGCTTTGGAGGACAAGGTGCCATACAAGAGTCCTTTTCATCAACTCCCAGGCTCAACATCTTCGACAGGGTTCAAAGATTCCTCAGGAAAGATCAACCGCCAGGTCCAAGGAGCATCCTGGCCGGGCTTCCATGGCCATGTTCCACTTACTCAGGGGCCCTCCAAAGAACCCCGACATGATCCGTCCCAAAAATGACCAAAGCTTTGGGAATCGTGTGCCATGGGGCCCCGGGGCTATCTTTGTCCTGTGGAGGTTGACCCCTCGATTTTCTGCTCCAAACGCGTGCCATGCTCGCGGGTCCAATCGCGGGTGTAACCCCATTGGGAATTCTGGACTTGCGACTGGTCCTCGTGTTGTTTGACTCGTTTCAGCCCAAACCAAAACCTGAGGTTAAGGGGGGTCCTCAAAATGTACGAAACCAGCAAAGAATCTCAGGGCGGGCATGCGCACCTCTGGGTGCGAAAGAGTACCCTCAAAGAAACCATAAATGGATATCCCCAACAGCTCCAGAACCCATAAAAACCCTCCAGAACCCTCCCTGAAAGCTGCCTTTCGACCCCATAGCTTTCAGCAGTTGGTTGGAAAACAAAACAACGGTAGTTCCTCGAAAATCCTGGGAATCAAGAGGGGGTGCCCTCAAAATGGTGTGAATCAACAAGGGGTAATCTCGAAATTCCCCTTCTAGTCACCTCTGATCTCTACCAGTGGGTCACTGTCTTGCCAGGGCAGTTGCTCGGTTTCTTTCAGCTCACGTTGAGTGGTTTAATACGGAAAACCCGTTCGTTGGCGAAAAGTTCTAAAAATCCCAACCTCCAAGAGCGAAATGCACCAAAGGTTTTGAGGGGAGAGGAAACTGAAAGCACGGGCTGAGTCCGTGACTACTTTCGCTCGATGGCTGCACAGAAAGGGTTCCTTATATGTCCCTTTTTGGGTGATTTCAACATGACCTTGAGGGCCAGTTTGAACTAAGCTTACAGGACATACAAGGAACTCTGACAGACAGTCGATCACAAACCCATCCTCTTAATTCCATGCGTCAGAAAAAGAAGAGCAGATGGAAAAAGGTTCGCAGCTGGGAGTGCACTGAGCGCGCGCGCTCGCACGCACACAGACATCATACCAAAATATGTATATGTTAATAGATATGTTGTATAATATTTCCGTATCAATGTACATATACATATATGTAATACACAAATTCGATATATATATATATATAGGTTTGTATGTTTTGCGTGCAGCTGTTCAGCGTTTCAGCTGAGGCGGGGGGGAGGGGGGGGGGGGCGCAAAAAGCATATTTTCCCCCGCCATTCGGCGCGTGGCACACTTGGTAACTGTACCAGCCGGTTGCCCAAGCTCAACAGGGCGCTCCGAAGACCCAAGTGACACTGCGTAAAAAATGGTCCCTTGACAAGGGTAGCAACAAAAAAGGCCAATGTACCAACGTTCTACCCTTGGGGTGTGATCTGATTCTAAGGGTCGGAGCAACCCTGCTCAGACGTTGAAGCTCTGTCCACAGCCACACTCCGACTTCTTGTTGGGGTTGTTGAACACAAACCTCGGCAGGACCGCACACCCTAATTAACCTCCCAGCCAATCCAAGCGAAAGGTGAGACTGGTTTGCCATCTAGCCTCAAGAACCAGGCGTTCAAATCCCCAAACCACCAATCCACACCATCAATGGAAGGCTGAATGGATGGCCCCCGCAAACAAGCACAACAAAAGCAACTATCCGCCAAAATTGAGGGCTTGCTCTTGCCGAGCTGACAGCATCACAATCTCATGCTGCCATTTCCGTGAAGATGATTGTCCGAAGGTTGTGCATCATGGTCCAAGTGGGTATCTGTGTTGAGAGTAGTCGTGTTGAGGCGGCTTTCAAAGGAGACAAAAAGTAAAACCATCCAGTTTATGGTCCCCTCGTATTGAGACTTGAGATCAATTCACCTCCCTCTATTGGAAACAAACGACTGGGCCCGAAAGCCTTGGCCTTTGATTTCGTGGATATGCTGCTTCAGGCTTAAGCCTAACCCGTTGACTCATTCCATTTCAGCTGTGTAGCAGGTAGGTCATAAAAACTAACGAGAAAATGGCCGGCTACCTACAGTAGTTGGGATCTGGGCAACTTGCTCTTGTCTGATAGTTTCGAAGGAAGGGGCCTACACCAACATGAAAGAGGATTCGGTTCAGTGCTGTTGATTTTCCCTCTGCACGGAATTGTGGCACCTACTTTCTCGTCTCTTAGCCAAAATGTGTTTTCGAACCCCCTCCCCCCCGGCGGCTTCCCTGCACACTCAGAATGCCAGCTTTAGGTGCCTTTTTCAATGAATGGACGGCAACTTCATGACGCAAACGCTGAAACCCCGCTGAAACCCGTGGAATCTTTCCGAAGGTTTGGGGGCCCGGAAACTTCGGGAGGCCACTCCCATAACTGGCAAGCATCCCCTAATAAGTCTCCTGAAGTGGTTTTATAGGGTCACTTGCAGACTTATCCGAGATATCAGCCACTTATATACCAAGTGGGGTGGTCCTAGTAACACAAGGACCCGAAATCAACCTGAATCCATAAAGCACACTGAAACCGCGTTGGAGGTCGTATCGGCTAAGCCCAGCGGCTCATTCCCCACGTCGTTGCTCACAAAGTCCATCTCTGTGCCTATCAGGAACATGACCTCAGCGGGGCAACCCGAAACCACAGGCCTGACTGTTGGCTCTAAGATGAGGAACCTATGGTGAACGGAGGTTTTGGGCGCTTGACTGTTGACTTTATTGAACGTCACCCGGTATCCCCGAGCTCCAACCATTGGAAGAATTGTCGGACAAGTTTGGAGCTCAAGGAGCTGTTTTATCCAAGTAGGTCCCCTACCTTGGCAGCAGCTTCTTGGTCGGTAGGGGTGACCTTGGTCAAATTGTGTTGGCAACGGCTTTCAAATGTAGCTGACCTCGGAAGCGTGAGGGCACTTGGTGCTTCCAGTCGCCATCTTTGGTACCAGTACTCGGTTACCCAGTGACCCTGGTAAAAAGAAGGAACCCGTTTTGGGGTCAACCGTGTTTAGTGGGAAGCCCACCAAACAAAGCGGGAAAAAGGGTGCCACTGAACAAATGGGAGTAGGCAGCCATAGGAAATCATGTAAAACCTGGAGACAAAATACCTGGAGGTAACTGGTAACTGGAAGCACGAATCAATATGTCGGGCTTTCCAAAAGGGGATGGTCTCAAAAACGGGTACGAACCCAAACGCAGCTGAAATTCAAAATCTCAACCCGATGTGATGTCTCTCAGCTTTCCCCCCCAACAAGAAACAACAGTTCATTGTGGTTCACATTCAAGGAACCTTAAGAATGTCAAATGGGTCTACCTAACACTTTCGTAAAATAATTGAGAAAGCAGTACCTATTTCTGACTGGCCCGGGCCTAACCCTCACCTAGCCAGGTTTGATTGCGGCTCAAAGGAGCTCAAAAATGAGCCAAACCCTTCAATAACCCCACTCAGTGGTTTCTATCCCCTAAGTCTCAGTGGGATTTAACCAACATCTAGCCCGTGGAACGGGGACGTAACTTGGGATATTAATGTTGACCCTGGATTAATGAACCCGTCCTACCAATAGGAGAGGCGTTCCCTCTAAAAGTGATGACCCCCCACCAAGAAGGGGCGCCGCCGTGTTAATCAACCGGAGTTTCTCAATCCGGAGCCCCTATTTTGTTTGTCCGTCTTGCAAACTACGGCAAAATCATTTTTTTGTTGATTTCGGCAGCGGCCCTTATTGGGTTGGTGAACGACCCCCCGACCCCCTGTGGGTTGCAAGAACCCGGGCGCTTGAAAACTCCTCCGGGTCCGGGCCCCTTGGGCTGATCTCAGAGAAGCCGAGCGGCGGCCTTGGAGTCTACAACCACCTTGATGCCACCCTCAGCCTCCACCACCTGCCGTGTCCCGAATCGTGGCATTCGAGGCATCCACGCGTCTCTGCTTAAAGTGACTTTCTCAAAACAACCCAAATGATGGCCTCAAGGGAACCTTCCCCTTCCCCAAAAGCCATTTTGAGAGCCCCACAACATGTTCAATTTGATGTGTGTCCAAGTGGCCGGACTCATTGGCTTCCCTTGAAATGCCTTTTCAGACAAACCCAAAAGATGCGTCCTCGGCAACATGCACACCTGTCCTGGTCAACTCAACGCCTTGTTTGTCCGTATGTACTCCACGTGTTGTTTGAACAATGTGACTATGGCTTCTCTTGAAAGGGAACCAGGGGTTGGCTGATTAAAAAGCAAAACAAACGTTGCCCAACTCCAACCCTTCTGTGCGACCCTTGCGTTCTAACAAATACGGTCTAGGATACACACAATGATTGCACGAGTCATGGTGATGGTTTTTCTGAATAGAAATCCTTGTCATTGCGTTTTGAATCGTCTATAAGGGTCCATGACCATTCACACCAACCCCAAGCAGGTCTTCTGACTATGGTACATATGAGGCACGCTGGGTTTCCGGTTTCACCGTTTCACAAGCAAACAAGAGTCAACAGCAGTAAGTGAGCTTATCTCCAACAGGGGAACCTCTGAGATGAGGTGATTCGCTTTAATTCTATGTAAACCCACTGGAAAAGGAATTACGCAAAGGGGCACACCCAAGTGTAATCGAACCGGGCATTCAAACTGCGAAACCTGCTGAATCTCAAACATGCAGGTGCAGCTGATGTAGGACGAATGCAAACCCTATGGGTCGACAATGTATTTTTTTTTAATTGTCAAGCCAAACTAGTCTGTTTAGATGTCTGCTTCTTCACAGGCTATGACGGATGAAGTAAACTTTGAGCAGCTGAACACGGCCGGACTTGCGATTGGCCAACTTCCTTCTCCTTTCGCGCACCCGCGCGCACCCCTAGCATCCCAACCTCATCGAACTTGTTCACCTTGTCAGTGTAATCCTAAGGCATTCACGCAGAGAGTCAGCAGTCTGTTGGTGCTGCGCCAAGCAACGACGCACCAACATCTATCAAGCCTCCAACATTCCAATTCGACTGCCTAGGGAACAGCATGCATCGGGAAGAGAACGAAGGCCTGGACCCACAGGAAAATGGGGGGGGGGGGGGGTTCATGTTTGAAAGGCCTTGTCAGCATTTGACTCCCCTTTTTGGCTTATGGATCCAGAGAGGCAGTCTCGAAAGGTGCGGAGGGTCACAAATGGTGACGCCTCTTCTGGATGAATGACTTGGGGTAGTGTAAAAACTCAGGAGTGAATGATAGTGAATGTATATGCGTGAATGGGCAAGCGTGGTAAAACGCGTACCCTCAAACAAACACAATCATCTCATCTTAAACGTTCAAGCAAGCTCAACTCGATTGGTTGCAGGGAGCATAACTCATCGAGACGAATATTCCGCATTGATCACTATGACAACCGGAAGTAAGAACCGCCTGAGGAAGGGGCCTTCATGTTGGGGGGAAATCCCTCGCACGCTTTGCCCCGTTCGGTGAAGCGGCAAACTGAATTTTGTTGCGCAATAGAAGCCCTCCAAAAAGACCCAGTCAGGGTTTAAAAAACATGGAAATCCCAGAGCAGGTGCCAATTTTATTTGTGGTTCACTCAACAAAACTTTGCACTCAGCCGAGGTGCCATGGTATAAGACATACCGTTGCAGCCTCTTTGCCTGCGAAGCAAAAGAGCGGCTTCGACTCTTCTGGGGCAATGTTTAGGTTCCGCATGGTGAACCTCAAAATGGACATGAAGTTTCAGCGACCCTTTGGTGGACATCAGATTTCAGTGGGCATTCATGTCCAACCACTCTTGATTCCCTAATAAAATTCAAAGCCATATTGCAACAGCATGGCAAAACGGTGAGTTCAGTGTGGCAATTGCAGGGTTTGCCCTACTCCCTCAGGTCAAACACTTATCCGCAACAAAGAATAAGATCCCCATTTGGAGTTTGTCTAGAGGCTGCGTCCAACTTGAAGATGCAAATGAGCAGCAGGGACCCCTGTCACTATGTTGGTACTAACTGGTCACAAAGGTCTATTTTGCTTTGATATAGTCCCAACACAGGGCTATGTCCCCCTTTTGGGCACTCGTTTTGAATTCCTCCGCGTCGCGATGTCGTCGCCTTTCCGATTAATCAAGTTGAAAGCAAAATACACCCTCAACCCCTTTCTTGGTTGTTGTCAAGGGAATCCGAAAGGAAAACGCCATTTCAGTTGGAACCCAACTAAAACTGGCATCGAAACTGCAAGCCACCCCCCGTTTGGCTTCCTGCAGGGGAAGCAAACCAATTGAGAAATTTAGAACCCAGCAAATATCTATGCACCACATCACTGGCTCCAACGTGGAAGTCAGTGAGTCCTGTGATTGGGCCTGATCCAAATCCTGCAAAGCCGCGTTCACTTGGTGCTGGTTGAAAGGCAGAAAGAGAGCAAACAAAAAAGACACAAGTTGAAAAGGTAAGCTATCCAGCCATCGCAACTGGTACTAAGCAACCCCCGCCACAAACCAAAGTCGAAATGGCTGGTGACCTACCATAGTGGCTTGCCTGAGATCCACTGTCAACGGTGAGAAAGGCTCAACAAAATTAGGGGACCACTAAAAGCCATCCACAAAGGAGTCCGCTATTTTACACATCGCCCCATTGATGAAACTCACCTCGAATTTGACGATAAAGGGTGATCTTCAAAACCGCCAGAAACGGGAAATCTCGGAATTGTCTTCCTCGGTTGCTTTCCGCTCCCCTGCTAAAGGTTTAACTTTTAGTGGTTTAATGGAAACCCCATGAGTTGGCAAAAAGTTAAAGTCCTAACATCCCTTGGCAAAATGCGCCAAAGCTTCCCTCTGCTCGGACGGGTCGTTGAATCCCCCCTTCAACCCTCGGCCGAGGAATCGAGGAATCGCGCCTCAGGCCGACCCGCACCCCGATGGTGCCGGGGTCGCTCCGTCTCGCCATCAGCGCCCCAAGGCGACTGGCCGCGGTCTTGGTGACGGACCTCCGGCCCCGCGAGGCAACCCAGGCAAGTCAGCTTAAACATAAAAGTACAGCCAGGTCTACCATACATGTAGCTGGAAGTTGCTTTTCACCTCCTCTCATGGCGATGAACTTGATTCGAGTTGGAACCACCATGGACAGTGGACGTGAATAACCTAAATGATGCCCAGAGGGTCGAGGATCTATTCCCATTTACACCCAAATGGACCGGCAAAACGCAGGACTGGTTTTTCCAGCAACTCACTGTGTTTAAGGCAAAGTGTCTGGACAAAAAGCAGCATGGCAAGGAAACAAGCCATGGTCAACCTTCAACCCCAAACCTGGGCCAAGGGCTTCCAATTAATTACCTGTAGCAGGTAACCTGGATTTACTTCTATATGTGTATCAACCTGATTTCCCTTGGTTACCTTCTGTACAAGGAAACGGAATCACTGGGTTGGATTTGAATATGTCCTTTGTTTATCCTTCCAGCAAAGGGCACACACGCTGATCCACAAAAAAAGCAAACCAAACACAACTTGCAAATAACAAACTTGTAGAATAATGCAAAAAACAAAAACAAAAAGACTGGAATAAAAAGCAGCTTTGGAAAAAAATGGGCGTTGCCCGACCCGCTCTGGTTGGCTTCTCGTTGCTTCTCTTTTGAAACAAGCCAAGAGATTCCCTAGGTTTGGACATCCGCGCAGCCAAATGCATCCGTCGCTCCCCTGGAATCCAAAGTTGTTTGGGCTGCAATCGTGATACACGGTATCATATATATATATATATGGTACCCCCCCCCCAGTACCCAGGTGTTGTTGCATCATGTATCAAAACCATTGATATTCTACATTCTGTCCCCCGTGCCATTCGATCTGACAGTTTCTCCCCTGAGCTTAGGTGAAGTTTCGGGAGAGCTTTTGAAAGTTAGCCCATGTCTCTGGTGTTCCACGAGAGATTTCAGAGAAGAACAAGGACCGTTGCGAAGCCTTGGGAATCCCCGAAGCCACGAAGACGTGTGTCAAGAGGAAAGCATGATGATTTCAGCCTTCTAGACATCCGAGTCACAAACGGACCGAACGAATTACACACATGATGCTTTGTGTTGATGCTTTTTGGTCTTAAAGTCCCCTACAACCCCATTACATTTGTTTGAGCCCTAGAGGGCATCTCCAAATGGGAGCCAACTGAAACACTGGCTTCCCCAGTGGTGAGGAAGCTCGACTGAAACGCCAAAACAGTAACGTGAAAAAAAACTGCTCTGCGAATCCCGCAACAAGCCACTGCAGGTCACCCTTCGCCATTTTCCTTTTGTCTTTTACAGGGTGGTTCCCTTGGCTACAAATACAAGGAAATCGAATAGCTAAGCTGAGGAACCAGAAACTTCAGGTGACGCTGACGCAGGGGCCCCGGCATGATCTGCCTTGCAGCTGCCATGATGCGGTCGCTTGAATTAAGCTCGCGCGACACAGAGCTGAGAGCCGAAACCAGATGCGCCGGACATCCGAAAAGGCTTTTCCTCCCAAAAACAAACGTGGAACCTAAAAGAGGGTCCCTAGAGCCAAATGGCCTTCGGTCCATGTGGAACATGGAAGTCCCAGTAGGCCAACAGAGAAAACAAGCTGCTCAAGGGCCTGGAACAAAGCGCCCAAGGGTGAAACCAAAAATTCGGACCGTGAAATATGTCTGCTTTGCGAATGATGGGCTTTCCTTGTTTTGTTGCAGCCACCGACTAAACATGAACAGAAACTAAAACCCAAAAACCCAAAAACATGCCAACAACAGTGAAGTGGGCATCCGGCTTTCTTGAAGCACAGAACCATCAGAGCCATTTCCGTGTCTGGAAGGAAAGGGAATAAGGGTCCACTTCTTCAAACAGCGGCGCTCCGAAGACTCTGGCAGGGTAGAAATTGGTCCCCTGAGCACAACAGGACTCAGTGAACGCTTACCGCGGATGAGTTTCAGGCTTGCAGCAATTTTGATAAAGCGAAAATCATTTGGCATGTTTTTTGGTGCCTCCTGATGCGTTTGAAGGGTCTAGGGGACGAGGTACCTGGTGAAAAGGTCTAGGGAAAGGAACAAAGAGTGCTACTGAACAACTGGGGCAAAGCCAACAGGGGGAAAACCAACGAGCACATCGCCGGCAAAGGGCAGTAGAAGGTTTTTGTGCGTCTTGAAGAAGGACACCCTCAATGGCTTGGATGCTTGCCAAACACAGTTGAAAAGAGTCCCATGTCCAAACCTTAGCTCATCCTTACTTTTGCCACACAGCCCGAACTGCCAATCCCTTCTTCATGAGTTGCTCCAAAGACACTGGCAAAATGGCCGAAAATAGGTCCTTGGTTTTTCGGGAAACCAGCGGATATCAACCAGTTGTGCACCTTCGTGTGTTTATCTTTGAACGGCTCGGAGCACCCCTGTTTGTCTCAAACTTAGACCCCAAAATAGTTACATAGAGTTTCATGTTGTTTTGCCTCAAGCAAACCTGAAGGCTACCCTCCCACAAAAGAAAAAGGACACCAAAGGACGCCAAACCAATTTACGTGCGCGTCTTCATTCGGCCCGGCCCTGGTCGGCCCTGCCTGCGCTCAGCCTCCTCGGCTTCTCCTGCCAGGGGGAAAGTAGATGGCACAATTCCCAGTGGGCAAGGGGATAACTAAACTTAACTGGGGGGAAACGCTTACAACGCTAAATCTTTGAATGGCTCACGGGGTTCCACGATTAAGGTCCTTGTCTAGGTGTTCCAGATCTTCAACTTGTGAACTACTCCCCTGCATATAACACGGAACCCAAATGAATTTGGTCCCTCCTGGCAAGACTATCAACGAGATGCCTCGCACCCCGTCGATCCGTATATGGCGTCCAGATGCTAAAGATGTGCGCTGGCGTTTGGTGGCTGCAGCGTGGTGTTGGTGCATCGAGTGGTAAAGGCATGTCATAGTGGTTGTGGCGTATGTGGTGCTACGCCAAGTCAAATCCATGTGTTTGTGTGTGCGTATGAAGGCGAAGATGTAAAAGGCGTTTAGTAGCAAGTGACCAAGAACGAGCAATCAAGTAAAGAAAGAAAGTAAAGCAAAGAGGAAGCATGAAGAAAAAGTCAGGAGTGAGTGGGAGGAGTTATGGCTTTGCTGCCAAAGCCAGCTGCAGGGTGTGTGTTTGTGTGTCCAGGTTTGTGTTTGTACCAGGTGTGTGTGTTTGTGTGTTTGTGTGTCACCTGGTATTGAAAGGGCTTGTGTGTGTTTGTGTCTGGGTTTGTAGGTTTAAGGCTCAGGTTTGTGTGTGTGTGGGTGCTGCAAAGGCAGGCGGCTACAAGGCAGTGGCAAGGCAAAGGCCATGGGTGCCGGGATGCGTCAGAAACAGAACTTGTTGCAGGGCGTCACAGGCCAACCCAGTGCTTGATCAGCAGGCAGGGCGGGCTGGCTAGGCAAGTTGGCTCAGGCACTGGCTCAGGCACAAGGTCTCATAAGGTGAAAGGGTGAAAGGCAGGAGGTATGGGTGAAGGGGCAGGGCAGGCAGAAAGGGTGAGGTCATATACAGTAGGTTGGGCATGTCATATACAGGAAGGCAGGGCAAGCAGGTTACAGGTAAAGTGCAGAAGTGTAAGCAAAGGGAATGCGGGAAAAAGGAGTGCGAGCAAGGCTGAAGAGGCTAAGGATGGCAGGAGGCCAAGACAGACGCCGCATGGTGCGGGTGCTGCAAAGGCTCATGCAGGCTGCAAAGGCTCGCGCAGGCGTGCGCTGCAGGGCGAAGGCAAAGCGGTGCGTGTGCGCAAAGCGCAGGCGTGTACCTGTGTGTGTGTGTATGTGTGTGTGTGTGTATATGTGTGTGTGTGTGTGTACTTATATATGTGTGTGTGTGTTCTATGTCTGCGTGTGCGGGTGTGTGTGTGTGTGTGTGTGTGTGTGTGCGTGCGTGCGTGGGCGTGCGTGCAGGTGCGTGTGCGGCAGGTTTGTGTGCGTGTATTGGCCGTGTGTCTACGGGGCTCATGGCCCAGGTTCAGGTCTGTGGGCGTCATGGCGTGCGTGGCGTGATATGCATGCGCATAGCAAGGCATGGCGCAAGGTGGCGTGTCTGTCTGGTCCACGTCCAGTCAGAACTGATAATCACATACGCTAATACACATGCTACGTTATTTAGCATGCACAAGATACATACAATATTGCTAATGTTATTACACACATACATACATGTTATTACATACTTTTAAACATACACATGTTAATATTTGAATTATTGCTATTACAGATACATTGCTGATACATACACAAGTACGTTAATAAGACAACACACATAAGATATGACACATAACTATTATGTTATTACTATGACAAGATACATATTACGCGTCATGATACACAATATTATCATGATACACGTTATTGCTAAAAGCATGCTATTAAAAGATGTTGGTCACGTTATCACGTTATCGTAACACAAATATTGCTATTATTACATACGATAAGCATATTATTGAATATTGCATATTGCAAGCATTAAGATATGATAAGATGGTCATGTTATTTATGTGATGCATTGACACACACATTAAAGATGTTGCTGTTATTAAGACAAGATGCCATGTTATTATTATTACGACAAGCACGTTGATGTCACATTACATGCATACACACAGCGACAAGACAACATTGCCAATATATCGTTATCACACACATGCCATTGACAAGACAAGACAATGACAACATATACATTACTATTATTGGACGATGATTGGTTTATTTATCTAAGACGGATTGGACGTAATGCATTAATTTATCGGATTTTATCCATTTCCCTTTTTTAACGTATTATCGTATTATTGTTGTTTTTTTATCGACGACGATTATCATTGACATAGACGATTTAATGTAATGGATTATTTGACGACGATGGATGATATCAACACGCACACGGACAGACGTAGAGCTTTAATGACGATTAGACGTATTTAATGGGACGATTGACATTATCGTATCGGATGTATCGGACACGTGATGATGACGTATTTATCACACGTGATGTGATTATTTATCGGACGGACGTGATGGACATACGTGACATATGGCGGGTGGCGATGACCCAGGCCAGGCTGGCGACATGTGTTGACAGTTTGGTATGGGCAGGCATGGGTATGTAAGTATGTATGTATGTGCATGTGATGGGCACATGGCAGCAAGGCGTGTTTGATGTGTATGTATGTATGCAAGGGCAAGGCATGTTAAGGTGGCGTATATGTATGTGCGGCGTGGGTGGGTATGGGTATGCAGCGTAAGGCAGGCAGCATATGGCATGGGCAGCAAGGTATGTGCAGCGTATATAAGGCGTGCGTGCGTGCGTGCGTGCGTGCGTGCGTGCGTGCGTGCGTATGCGTGCGTGCGTGCGTGCGTGCGTGCGTGCGTGCGTGGTGGTGGTGGGTGGGCGGGTGGGCGTGTCTGTGTGTGTGTCTGTGTGTGTGTGTGTCTGTGCGTGTGTGTGTGTGTAACTGTGTGGGTGCGTTCGTTTGCATGCCTGTGCGAGTGCGTGCATATGCGTGTGAAATTGTGTGCGTATGCGTGCGTAGGTGTGCGAATGCGAGCGTTGTCCGTATGCGCGCGTATGCATGCGTATGCGGGCGTGTGTTTGTGTATCCTTGCGTATTCGCGCGCATGCCTGCGTATGCATGCGCATGCGCGCGTATGTGAGCGCGTGCGCATGTGTCTGCGTGCCAGTGTGCTAGTGTGTCTGCCTGCCTGTGTGTCTGCATGTTTCCGTGTCTCTGTTTCTCTCTGTCTCTGTGTCTCTGCATGTGTCTTGTGTGTCTTT
Source organism: Effrenium voratum (assembly GCA_963377175.1). NCBI lineage: Eukaryota > Dinophyceae > Suessiales > Symbiodiniaceae > Effrenium > Effrenium voratum. The sequence goes on along the minus strand of CAUJNA010000032.1, from coordinate 280,828 downwards.
GTCTCTGTGCGTCTGTGCCCCAGTGTCTCTGTGTGTCCATGTGTCTGTGTCGGACTATGTGTACGAATGTGCCAAACGGCTCTGTGTCAATTTGTCTGGCTGTCTGCGTGACTAAAAGTGTTATGCTCGTATGCATCTCTGCATGTGTGCGTATGTATGTGCCATATGTGTGAGTGTGTACTCCATTTTGTCGCTAGTACAGTGTAGTGCAGTTTGCTGCAGTGTAATCTGGGCAAGCCACTATAATATGTACATAATATATATATATACACACATACAACTAATAGTGTGTCTATATATTATTATACATTATTATAGTTCACAGAACTGAAATAAAGAATACCGTTGTAAGGAACCTTCATCATGTGTGAGCTCTTGTTTCCCTCCTGGTGAGCTCGTCATAATTTGCCCAGCGCCCAACGGGCTGCTGCACCAGGTTGGTGGCAAGATGCGTCAGCAGCCCCTAACCGCCTTTGAAGCGAATCCAAATGGCGGTTGTTTACACAACAAGGGTCCCTTGCTACTGTGTGAGGATGTAATTTGACCCCCTGCGTCCCATGAATTACATCTTCAGAAGGTTCTTGGACCCTCTCGGGCAGGTGGTTGGCTCCCTTTGCACAAACAGCAGCTCCTCCTTTCTTGCCCGCCATCTCTACGGCACGCAAGGGCGCCAAATCGTATTCGCGAGGCTCGAGGGCTCACGGGCAAGTCCCAACTCCAAGACTTGCCTCGATGGGTTAGATGCACTGCCACCAGTCAATCACTTTTGCAAGGCTGCCAAACAAAAGAAAGTAAGGAAGCTCTTGACGCGTTGACCTATGCCATCTGCCCTGAAGAGAAACAACAAAAAGTGACCAGGGTGCGATTAAAAGAATATTGGGAGTTTTGGATTTGGCACTCTTTAGTGGACATCATTTAGATATGGGTTTCTCCCCACGGTCCATTCTTGAGGGGGTATTGAACCTGGTTGCCACACAACAAGAACCAGGAGGAGCTGGAGGCGGGATTTGAGCTCAGTTTGAGGTGAAGATTGAATTGACCGAACTTGTATGCGGCGTGGTCAAAACTCCTGACGAGGAACATGGTCATGGTTCACCCAATGGGCACCCTTGCAACGATTGTCCTAACCTCTAGTAAAGGAATGCTTACCACTAAGTTAAAGGATGGCTCTGGGGTACTTTGAAACAAAACCAAATCATAGATGCACACAAAATCAAGTTGATACACCACCAATCCCTGCGGGATTTTGTTCATCAGTATGATCACGACTTTTGGCTCAAAGTACTCCTCCGCATTCGAATGAATCAGGCTCGTGTACCGGTACCTCACAAATGGCCCATCCGGCTATGACTCACTCTTGAGCCGAATGCGCCGTGTCAATTGCAACGAACACCTTGACCTCCGGTTCAATCAAGTTCGGCTCATTTGTTGGTCACCTAGTCAATCTAATTCAACTTTGCGTTCAAACCAGACCTGTTCTTTTCGACCTGCCGGATTCTTGGGCCAACCCAAAGGCAAAAGGTTCCTTTTACACAGGTTTGGGGTTGGAAAGAACAGGCCGAAACCGAAATGTCACCAGTAGCCCCGAGGAAAGTCGATTGCGGGCGAGGCGTTCAAAGAGGAAGCAAAACCGGGCTGGCCCCTGGCTGTTCTCTGAATCCAATGGGGCTGTGCCTCACAAGTCAAGCCTTCTCCAACAGTCAACCCTATGAGCCACGATCCCCCCTTTCGTTACCCAAATTTGACCTTGGCAAAATGAGTCAGGCCACTTGGTTGTGCGGCTGAAGTTAAGCTACACATGTGCCGGCACCCAAATTGATGACTGTTGACCGGACTTGTACGCGACGTGGTCAAAACCCCGGACGAGGAACATGCTCATGGTTCAATGGGCACCCTTGCAACGATAGTCTTAACCCCTAGTAAAGGAATGTTTGCCGCTAAGTCAAAGGATGTCTTTTGACCCTGGCACAAATGTGCCACGGTCAAAACTTGCCATCCCCTCCGTGGACATGGGAAAACCAGCGTTCATCCATCGTTCATCCATGCCAACTGGTGCAATGTCCCCTGTCCGCAGTATGTCCTGTGTCCGCAAAGGAAACGGTGCGACATCACCGTCCAGGAAGTCCGGTCACCGTGTCTTTCTGGGCGCGGCTGTCTCAAGGGTTGCCAAAAAGCGGGGCAGAAGGGTCCCTTTGGTCCCTTTGGTCCTGCACAAGCTCAAAACAGGCAACAAAAACACCAAGACCCAAGAGCGGAAAAAAAAGGTCACTGGATTTCCCCATGCCATTCACTGTGCATTGAACCGATCGCCACTTTGGGACTTTGGGACTTTGGGAGGTAGAAAGGGAACCGATCGCCCAACAAAAACCGACTCAAACAAACGAACCCCCCACCCCCCCCGAAACAGACCCCCCAGACCAGGCGCGGGCGGAGGCGGAAGCCGCACCTTGTGGGTCCGCGGTCGAATGTCCTCGCGCCGGCTGGCTCGGCGTTCGGCCGGCGGCCGCTGAGCTGGGGCTCTGGGTCCCCTGAAACTTGGTAACTGCCATTGCCTCGATAGCGCACAGTGTCTGTTCGATGCGATTTATTGGGGGGGAGGGGGAAAGGAGGAGAAGGCGCCAAAAACAAACAAGTCAGAGTGTTGACTTTAACGGAAACTACCACCCCCTGAAAACCCAGGGAGATGCGAACCGCCCCAGGTTTCGGTTTGGGTGCCGAAATGGGTCTCGTGTTTCTACAAGCTCCCCCAACCCTGGTGCCACAACTCCCAGATGAAAGTTCAGATTGGCGAATCCATCGGAACAGCCGCAAGGGACACAGGGTCACCGGGTCACCTGAACCGCCAGGCTTGAAACACCGAGTACCAATTCTCCGTTGTGGAAGGGGCATTGTGAAGACTCGAAAAACCTTTGAGAAATGTGCAAACAACAAGCAAGCCTTTGCCTGGATATGCAAACTGCTCAATGTCAACAAACAGGATATAGCCTTCATTAAGGTTATGGTAAGAGGGCTTAGTTCCCTTGTAAACGGAGATACTACCTTCTGGCAGCACCGCTGGCAACACCTGCGGTCACTGTCGGCTCCGCTTAGGGATGTTGTGCGTGTCTTGCGCTGAAACACACTGTTCATGATGATTCATCATCCGAATCGAAGGACATTCCAAAAGGATCCATATCCTCATCTTCTGGAGAGATTTCAAACTCTCCCAGCATAGCTTTGCTCATCACGGACTGAATGGCCGCAATGCGCAGCTGCTCATCTCGAATGCTCATGATCAATTTGAGAGACGCCAAAGCCAAAACTCTCGGCACCTTCTGATCAGGCATAGTGCTGTGGTACTCCTCGATGAGGTTTTTTGGGACCGTGTACACGGTCCCAATCGCAGAATAATCTTTCCTTGTCTTCTCCAGGAAGTTTTTGAGTTGCTTCTTGAAGATCGTAGCCCGCTCTGCCGGACTCGAACCGAAGATTGCCATACAACATCATCTGCAAACACACCAAACCGCCACCCAGGGATTACGGGGGAATTTGGCCCAACCCAAACCTGCCCTCCGCGACCACAGCCGGACTGCCATCCATCGTTGTTTTTTTTTGTGTTGCTTCCCTTAGTCTTGAAATGGATCTAAATGAGATTTGGAGCTCCAAGTTGGAACCCACATTCCAACCTGCCACTTCCAGAGGGCAACCGTCACAGGCTCCGCAAAATCGACGTCGCAAACAAGAACACCTTTTGCCCCTTGAGTCAACCCCAAACGTGCAAATCAGAAAAAAGATCGCCGACTCAAAAGCCGAAGGCGGTCGCAACCCCTGATCTCCCGGAAACGTCTCCTGTGCTTCATCCGGCACCTCGGCGCGTTGAGGTCGCGACAATGTCAGGATGTCTTCACGGAAAAGGGCCGGAGCTTGTGAGTTGACTGGCCGGAAAAGGTACAAAAAACCGATTGGGTCTTGGCTCAAATGAGGAAGCCTGCCAATCAAAAAGTCTCAAACTTGCCGACGAGTTGCAGAGAAACTGCGGAGATGAGCTGAACCCAGAAATGCACAACAGGAAAGCGTGATCATAGCAACAGCCGAGGGCCTCTCCTGAACTCTTTCCTGGAACAGGAATCCTTGCAATTAGCCCTGAAACGTCAGTCCACCAAACGGAAAACTACCTCTTTGATTCGCTGGCTTGCAACCAAAGGGAGATGAAAATCAAAGGCTAACCCCGGAGCTTCGACAAGCCGTAGGCCCAGAAAGGGGACATCCACGCCGCAGTTGTGGACAAACACCTTTTCTGTGGCACCACTGCGGTTGCCATCCTCACGATTTTACTTTGTCATTTAGAAGAAACAAAACTCAGTACATAGCCCACCGTATTTCTCATGACCCAAACCAAGCGCCAAGCGGAGCCTCAACTTGCTTGTTTCCTGGCAACAGAGCCATCTACGCCTGCTCATCTCAACAACCTGACAGTAAAGGTCGACATTGGCAAACAAACAAAAAACAAAGCTCAGTTCATCATGGGGGCTGGGGGGGGAGGGAGGGGAGGGGGAGGGAGGGGAGGGGGAGGGAGCACAAATAAGCCCTAAATAAGGAGTTAATAAGGGCTTATTAAGGGCTTGTTTGGTCCCTCCGGTCCCCATGAGTTCAGGTCGATTCGCTCTTGTGACTTTGGCTTCGTCCACGGAGACTGGCACGCTGCGCGAGACCGGGGACCCCGCCGCCGCGTTGTCATCTTCCCACATGGCGTTTTCCATTCCTCGCCGCACGCGGGGCGACATTGGAATTGTCTGGGCAAGCTATAATAATTCACAAACCGAACATATGGGAACTTTTCATCTGCGAAGTGCGTTGTCAGGGGTCACTGGATTTTCCTCTTCAAAAGTTGATCAGTTTACTGGTTTCCATTTGAAGCGGATCGCCCCCTTCTTGGAAGTTCCACAAAGGGAAATCGCTCGGATCCCCTGATTCTTTGCATGAAAACCCATTCTTCGGGCCACGAACTCAGACAACAAACACACGTCGTCCTTGTATTAAGCCTGGGAAGCCACCCAGAACCCGTTTTGAGACAGCCGCACTCAGCGATTCGGCTTGGGTTGGGTTGCCACTCCCCCCAAAAAAACACCTGTTGTGGGCCAGCCGCACTTTTTTATATACCAAACAAGCTGCGGATTGCACTCTGATGTACAAAGCCATACGTGCGCGTGGTCGTTGATACTTTCTTGGCGCGGAATCAAACCGCCCCAGCCTCCCAACAGATTCTGATCTTCAGGTGTCCACTCCCAACACACCAGGGGTTGATGGGCTTTGCAACCAGAGCCACTAAAAAGTAGATACCCCTTCTACTCTGGAGCGCCGTGGACACCATCTTAGTTCTTCGGCGTCCATCTTCTCTCTAAGGTCTTACTGGCTTACCCCAGATTAACGTACTCCAGCGCACCTACAAGCTATATGAAGGACATCGTTTGGGACATGTGCCCTGGATGACTAGTTTCAAACGGGCAATAAGGTCGCTGGGTGCCCCTCTTGATCGGGCAAAGAAGCACAAAGAACAGCGGCTGAGCAAATCAGGACAACGTTTACAATCTGACCCCCATTTCGATTGAAACATTCCCTTGAGCCTTTGGAAGGTTCTGATACATCTGTCCCTCTATTTTCATTATCTCCAGCCTTTGTTGGAGGAAACCAGGGGGGAGGGGTTTGCCCTAAAATCCGTGGCCTGCCAAAAAATCCAGGGCCCCAACCCATGTAGTCCGCCTGCGAATAGACCTCAAGTCCGTGCGGACCTTCTTGGAAGGGAATCTGAGGGTTTGTTGGACCTTTGAGGCAGGGTAGTGGGGTCCCCACCTCTACCAAACTGGCCAAACGGAAATTTGGGGCCATCCCCAAATTGACCATCCAGCTGGATGGTTGAAGTGAACCTCGTGTGTTTATCCTGCTCTGTGGGGTCAACCTGGTTCTCAACCAAGCCCTGACACGAGTCAAAATGGAAAACAACTCCCTGAACAGTATGGGCAGAAAGCGCTGCTCGTCCGTCGCCCCGGAAAAGTCTTTGCCTGACAGCGCACTTGCTGATGCTTGAAGGGGAACATGACGTAAGATCCAAAGGCAAAAAATCAAACAGCTGAGTCTGGCACTGCAAATTGCCCTCATTTGTGCCCAATTCCGCCAAATGGAGCTGCGCTCAATGGCGCCATTCGCCTGATTGTGCCTGGCTGTGGTGTAAGAAACTAGCTGCGCACGACGCCGTGCTGTCAATTTGTTTGGATGCAGAACAAGCAAACTACTAAATAAATTGGCCACACAGGGTGAGTGGGACAACAGGGTTGCTTAATTCATCAGCATGGCTACGACCGACTCACTGAGGTTGAGTATAGTAACCTCTAGAAACTGTCCCGTCAAGGCCAACAGAGGCATCACACTCTATTCCTTGGCTTTGCCTAAGGGCCTCACTCCATCCTTCAAGCCTTCGTGCAAAAAGACTTGGAAAACCTGAATTGTCCTTCGCTGCCTCTGGTCCTTCCCTAATCTGTCGTGGAGAAAGGCAATATCAAAACATCAGCACAAAGAGCCAGCTGCCACCAAATGTGCGATGTGTGTGTGTGTGGCTGCGGAGCCGCCGCGCCTTGCGCGCCTGCGCGCCACGTTCCTGGTGTTTTGGCGTGGGCATCTGGGTGTGTGTGTGGGCTTTCAGTGGCAAAGTAGCAGTGTTCAGTGCTGTGTGGTGCGTGCAGTACGGGTGTGTATGTGTGTGTGTGTGTGTGTGTGTGTGTGTGGGTGCGGTGTGCAGCAGTGGCAGCGGTGCGTGTGCGTGTGCGCAGCGCAGGGCGCAGGCAAGAACCGTGGGCAAAGGATTTGGCAGCGCAGACAAAGGCAAAGGCCAGGAGGCGGCGGAGGCCAAGGCTGCGGAGGTTGCATAAGGCCAGAGGCGGCATGGGCATACAGCATAGCCAGGCAACAGATGGGCCAGCATGTGCTGCATGCTGCATGTGATGAGATGGGCGCAGGCGGTGCGCCGTGCGCTGTGAGTGGTGGGGGTGGTGGGTGTGTGTGTTTGTGTAAGGTAAGGCATGTTAGAAATGTGGGGGTGTGTGTGTAGTGCAGCGTGTGCGTGTGCGTGTGTTTGTGTGCGTGTCTGGCGCGTGTGCCCAGCTTGCGATTGCGGTCTGTCTGTGGGCGTGTGTGTGCTACTCATGTGTGTGTGTGTGTGTGTGTGTGTGTGTGTGTGTGTGTGTGTGTGTGTGTGTGTGTGTGTGTGTGTGTGTGTGTGTGTGTGTGTGTGTGTGTGTGTGTGTGTGTGTGTGTGTGTGTGTGTGTGTGTGTGTGTGTGTGTGTGTGTGTGTGTGTGTGTGTGTGTGTGTGTGTGTGTGTGTGTGTGTGTGTGTGTGTGTGTGTGTGTGTGTGTGTGTGTGTGAACTGTCCTGGAGCACGGACGGCAAACATGGGGACCAGGCGTCTTGCTGACCTGGTCTAACAAAGCAGGCGAGGGGGAAACAAAAACTCAATTGGCTTATCCAAGGCATTCCATGTGCAAAGTCCTGTGTGCAAAGAAAATCCAGGTGATTTTTTCATGCCCTTTCAGCACAATCGCGTGTCTGCAAGCATGCGCCTCGAGACAAGTGTGTTACCCACGGCCTGTCCGATACTTAAGGCTGCAATGACTACTTACATGCGGGAGCCCTCATGCAGGGGAAAGACTGCTCATACGTTTCAAATTCAAATCTGCTGCTCTGCAGCTGCCAGGATCACGATCGCGCTGTAAGTTTGAGGTTCTGAATATCCATGACCAAATGTGCTCTTGTTGTTTGGCGCGTTATACGCCTGCACTGCCTGCCTTTGGCTGGGGCTGCACCACGAATTGCTCCACTGAGCTGGAAGCTCTTCAACTGGGCTAAAACATTTTTCCCACCTGCTTTCAAACAGTCACACGTCGCACGACGTGTGAACAGTACCCGGATGCCCACCGGTTTGGTTCAGTTCCAGATCCATCGGCATTGCCATGCCGAGGTGACTTCAGGCCGTTACTCTTGATGGGCAATCTCTGGAGAACCCCTTGTGCTCGTATTTACCTGTAATCCATTGACGCCTCTTTACAAACCCTTTTTCCGCTGTCGCTGGTTTTTTGTTTAGCCTTCTGTGGAAATCTCGGTTTAGTTTTTGTATGGCTTGGTTTTTTCTTTGCCCTGAAAATGCTGGCTGTTGCCGGGGTTTTGGAGGTCCCCTGGTGGAATCCCTCTGCTTGGTTTTGTGCGCCTGGTTTTTGTCCTGTTCTTGTTGTTGCCGCTGGGTTTTTGGCTGCCCCCTGTGGAATCCCTCTGGAGTTCAGGGAACTACTAGCCACTGTGTGCTGGAATCAGGGGAATACCTGATTTGGGGCTGGTGGACTACATGCTCATGCTGGACCTGGCCCAAATGTGCCAGTGTTAAGACGGACACCGAATTGGGCTGGTCCCGGCGGTGAGCCTGCCATCCTTTCGTGATCTAAATTTGTACTCGTAAGATTGATTTTTTCATGCTTTTTCAGCACAAACGCGTGTCTGCAAGCATAAGCCTCGAGATAAGTGTGTGTGTGTGTGCGGGCATGCAAGGCAGACATGCGCAGTGCATGTGGCGCAAAGCAGAAATGCATGTTTAGTGTGTCATGCACGGGGGGTACGTGGTTGCGCAGTGGCGGTGTGTGTGTGTGTTTTGTGCATTGTTGGGCGTGTGTGTGTGTGCACGGGCGTCAATTGCACTACGACGATGTATGTCGGTGGCTTGGCTACGATGTATGGATGCATACAACCAGGCAATGTGGCGAAATGGCGAGATGGCGATACGTATGGCACGCATGCATGGCGGCGTGCGTGTATGTATGGCGATATGCATGTAAGCACTTTGTGTGTGTGTATGTGTATGCGATGCATACGTATGACATGTATGTATGCATGTATGCGTGATGTTTTATCTAGTATGTATGTATGTATGTGTGCGTGTGTTGGTGTATACGTGTGCGTGTCCGTGTGCATGTGCGTGCGCGTGTCTGCGTCTGCGTCTGCGTCTGAGTGTGCGTGCGCGTATGTCTGTGTGTGTGTGTGCGTGCACGCGTGTGCGCAGGAATGTGCGTGTGTCCGTGTGTGCGTGCGTGCGTGGGCGCATGTGTGCGTGTGTGCGTGTGTGCGCGTGTTTGTGCGTGCGTGCGTGTGTGCGTGTGTGCATGTGCGCGTGTGCGCGTGTGCGCGTGCGCAGTGCGCGTGCGCATGCCGCCGTGCGCGTGCGTGTTTATCGTGCTCGTTAGCGCGTAGCGCGTGGGCGTGGGCGCGCGCTTCGCGAAGCGGCGCGCGAGCAAGCGAGCGCGCGCGTGTGTGTGTGTGAGTGTGTGTGTGTGTGTGTGGGGGGGGGGGTGCGTGCATGCGTGCATGCGTGCGTGCGTGCGTGCGTGCGTGCGTGCGTGCGTGCGTGCGTGCGTGCGTGGGTGTGTGTGTGTGTGTGCGTGTG